>MU225615.1:2169486-2205779 GCA_018584345.1 Thuja plicata | reverse complement strand
AACTTAATATCCTCTAAAATATCATCACAAAAAAGTATACAATCTATATGTATCTACAAGGGGAATGATAAAATCTATTGTAAGATCCTTTAGAAATGGAGTCAATAGTGTGTGTGGGGAAAATCAAATTAGGACATAACCCACAGAGTATCAAGATCAACACTAGAAAAAATCAATCCTACAACAAGGTCAATGATAATATCCCAAGTTGATCTACCCCCTAGTGTGCCTATTTTAGGTAGGAATCTATAAAAATAAGGAAAACAATCTAGCCACCATAGATATATTAGAATATTATTTTAACCAAGACTCGTTATTATCCTCTTCCTATATGAAAATAACAAGGAACACAAAAATATCATGATAACTCCTCAAAATGACATAACTAAAGACCAATAACCTTAGTGCATGTAGAGTGGAGCAATGTGCGACAAGAAATTCAATAAATTAGCATACTATGGAACAATAATCTATTATTGTTTTAATAGACCATCTTCATCTTCTACTCCTTTTGATGTTCCTTCTTAGTCTGATATTGGTTCTTCTTTTATCCATTTCTTAAATGAGAGACCGCTAAATTCTGAGGAGCTGCAGAGTTATATGACGGATGTGGGCAGTGGGAGTATGTGGGATGATGTTTTGAGGAGCGATTATCTGTCTAATTCTCCTTTTTCAAACCATTTTTGATGGTGGGTGATTTGGTTTCAATACAACATGACATTCAAGATTGCTGCTGTTATTTGTGGTCATCATCGGAGGGCACGGTTCATGTAAATAGCAAAATGAATACTGAATAGTAGGTACCATTGTTATTATGTGTTTTCTTTCCAAGCTGGTTTCTTCTATGAATGAGATAAATTTTTTATTCACTTGGTAATTGAAAAAAAAACTAGGTATGGTAGATTCCTGTGAATGTAACTAATTCCTCTTGTAACCAGCCATTTCCATATATATATTGTGATCAATTTTTTTAAATGGCATAGTTTGTATGTTTCTTGCAGAAATATAAGAGCATTACTACAATTTTTCTTCTGATAATTATTTTGGTATCTTTATCCTAATGTGGTATTGAATTTCAATAAGAATAAATTAACGTATTAATGTGCATAAAATCAAAATAGGTTTCAAAGAGTAAAGTCACATTTTTCACAATTGAAACCCTCAACTGAGAAACTCGCGGCTTGCAAGAAAAACAAATCTTGTAGGGTTTTCATTATGTTTTTCTTTCAACTAGAGCACAAATATATGAACCCTTATTCACGAGCATATAAAAGATGATTTAGTAGAGACACATGTATCAAAACCTAATAAGAAAAAGTCCAAATGTCTAATGAAATCACCAATACAAGAGGAAAATACAAAGTTTTTATGATTTTTCAAGTAATGAAATCACAAATGATCTACAACAGTGATATTTTGTTTAATAAAAGGTACAAAGACATACCTAATGAGGGACGCGGCCTGCACAACAAAATGGAGAGCTTATAGGCCAAATTGAATGCAAAGAAACCTACAGGATCTTCAGCTAAAACAAATCCATCAAGATTCACCTATTCTTCGCGTCTTTGACATACAATAGTAATTAGGGCCCTCTTTTTCTCACATGCACAAATCGATCACAAATGAGCCTTTCTTTTTATTTTATTTTTGTTTATAATCAAGAGGGTGTCACAATTACGATGATATGATCATCATTACGACAGCATTAGGGGCACTTGGAAAAAAAAACACAAAAATACAAACAAATGGTAGCACCATCACAAATTGGCATTGAAATTTGACCCCAAATGTTGTAGTGTTTTTATTTCAATTTTGACACATCAAGCAAGTTGTTAAGTGACCAAACACACACCTATTCCCTAAATTATATGTCATAGAATGAAAATATTTGCTTGTAGACTCGGGTACACACTCAAATGCTAATCAGAATATGACCATCACCAAGCACACAATGGCTCCAGTCATAATGTCATATTATCTAATTCCAAATGCAAGTGAGGACACAAAATGAAGAGTATCTTGGGGAAATTACTATTTTCCTTGCACAAAGATTATCACCTCTCAGAGATGAATCAGGTGGTTTCAAATACAAAGTGTTTTTTTATTTTTGGGCATCCATTCGCAGTCGTCCCCCATATAATTGCACAAGGAAAAATTAAGGCGTATAGCCCTATGAGTACCTAAATGTGTTTAGTCTCACAAGAAAGATTCAAGTGGCTCCGCTCCACACACATCTAAGAATGTCCAAGGAATGATAGTCAAAATTCCAAGGACAAAACCGATTACATCTTCTGATAATTTGGCCTCAAGGAAGCATTTTGATTATAGTGAGATGGAAGGGCTGGTGTTCACCTATCCTCACTTGGGTCGTTCCCAGGAGTTTTTTTCCTCAACTGGTAGGCCCTCTAAGTTTAAAAAGTGATAAAGAGGATTGGTGGCTTACGAGTTTAGATTTCTGATTCTTCACGAAGAAGAAGAGCATACTCTCCTATCCATGCCATTTTCTCCTATCAAGCACATCATGCAATTTCTTTCCCTCAAATTGTCAAACTAAAAACCTATTCCCCCATATCAAGTTTCTAATTTTCCATCTTTGGAAAAGAGCATAGTCCTCTAGTTGGACTAAGAATCAAATTCAAATCCGACAATTAGGTTCCTATTTAAAGAATTTAACCAAAAGAACTTTTGAGAAATTTAAAGTTCATTCCTTCAATTTCTATTCAAATCCTAACTTGATGTTTGAGGTTTTTATTTTCCATGAAGGAAAAGAGCACACTTCTCTAATCAAGTTATGAAGTGGATAGAAAGTGTGTTAAATTCCTAAAATTGCAAGAAAGTTTGGTTGAAATGCACAAACAAACCTACAAAATCACTTTTTAGTAGTTTTTACTTCATCTTCTTGACTAAATAATTCTTCAACAACATCCTGCAATAACTCATTAGGCTTCTCAAATGATCAAATTCATCCAAAAACATGCAAAGTCGGTTGATTAGTTGCAAAATTTATAAAATATGTCAGAAGACTAACCAAATGTGACTCTAAACCTAACTGAATGTGATTTTATTTACCAAATGTGATACAATAATTACCAAATGTGATGAAAGATCCTAAAGGAAATATTTTACATTAAATGTGATTTGGAATTTACGGGATGCGATCTTTTACCAAAAATGACCCAGGATTAGCAGGATGTGATACATGATATATGGGATGCGAGATTCTTTCCAAGATGCAATCCTTTTCTCCTAAATGCAAGTCTGCACCCAAAAATAGAGAACAAAAGATGATCAAATTGGTGAGAAATCCGGGGCTCTGCCCCACGGTGGGTGCCCAAGATTGTTAGGAATAAGGTGTCTCAACAGTGGATAATTCCTATTCTTATTATTTGTTTTTGTAAAATGTTTTTCTTGAAAATAATGTAATTAAGTGTGAGTGTACATGTCTAGTTGGCATGTTGATGTGTCACTCCACTTGATGTGTCGGCATCTTGAATTATGTGTAAGGAGATCATGGCTGAAAGAGTTATGAAAGATTCCTATGACACGTAAGAGCTATTTCTAGAAGATTCAATGACGGGTGAAGACATGCAATGACATGTGGAAACTGATAAAGTTGACTATTGTACAGTCTTCCACAATCACGGATGCAATCTCCAATGTCCATCCAATCCAAAGAAACCAGTTAATGAACAAGAACACCAAAACCCAGACCACTCGATAAGACAACACCGAACCAACATCAACCAGTCAGTGAGATAGACCACTGAGAAAAAATAACCAACTTAGTGAAATAGAAATAGAAACAAAGAGCCACTCGATGAATAAGCCAAGAAAAAAAAACAACAGGCACCAAAACCTGTCGGTGAAACCAAACCAATGCCAGAAACCAAGTCCCATCGGTGAAACCAAGCTAACATAAGTAACCGAGTCTTTTGGTGAGACAAAACCTCCAACCAAGCACCCACCATAGTTATCAAGTAGCTTAACACCAAGCCCGAGCAACCTACCATTGATCCAACAATAGTGACCAAGCAACCTTCAACTGAGTACTCCAACCGAGAACTCCATCCTTCAACTGAGCTCCAAAGCAACCAAAAATATGACTGTAACAGATTTTCCAAGAACCTCAGATGCCCCTGTGGTGTAGGAGCACCCTCAAGTTCATCCACTATAAACACACTGGTGGACCCAAGAACAAAGGCTTAGGGTACTTTTTGGATCTAGGATCCAATGTCATCAATAAAGTCCTATTTGTATGGCAAGGGGACACTAGGTGATCTTATAAACCTAGTTGTCTACCTTAGTCATCTATGGGACAATTTTGAGTAGGTTGGGTTAGAATAGTCTAGGACACTTATTAAAGGTTGAAAATTTCCATTTAACCTTTCTAAGGTCCTTAGTAGAGTCTAGGCTTAGGAATTTACATGTTTTGTAACAATTGACATCTTTTGTAAAAAGTTGTAAATGTTGCAATGTTGCATAATGTAACTTTTTGTCAAAAAGTGCAACTTTTGAATCCCAAGGTTCACAACCACCTTTTTTGGTTGGAAATATTTGGGAAATTTATGAAAAGGTTGAAAAACCTTACTCCAAAGTTGGAGTGAACTGATTGTAAATTTTTATGCCAAAATCAATAAAATTCAACTATTTTTCATATAAATTTAAATGTAATCTGAGTTGTATGGATCTGTATAGATTCCAATGCACCATTGAAGGATTCTTAAAATTATTCTGGTGTCTTATGAGAATTTTTCAAGTCGTATGAAGGTTTTAAGTGGAGTGGATCAAAAGATACCCAATTTTGATTAGTCATTGGTTGCATGAAGACCCTAACTAGGGTTTCGAGACAAATTTCCTCTTTCCTAGAGACTCCACCATGGGAAAAATGTAAGCCTTGGTGGAAATAAATATAGGAGGATTTACTTTAATATTTTTGTGGTCTCAGATCAGTAGGCAGTTGATGGAGAGAGAAAAATGTAAACCCTCTAGATAGGAATCTAGATGTGACTGTTCAGAATTGGGTTTCTTAAGCACAACTCAGCCAAGGGGTGGAATGAATACCCAAATCCTTGGATTTAGCCATTTGGTATGATCCTACAAGTATTAAAATTGGATTTATTGGAAGGTGATTCAAATTTGAGGCACTTGCTTTGGAAAAGAGACCTAATTGCCCAATTAGGCCTAGGAGCAAATTGTGAACAACAGGAGATAGAAGATTGGTCAAGAGTCCTAACTTGGAGGGTGTTGTTGGTGAGTGGATTGACACATTTTAGGGTGCTTAAGACTTAATTTGGTGGAATTCCATGTAAGTTTCCTTCATTAATCCATTTTTTCTCCTTGTAGCCCTATATAGGCTTTGGTGTCTAAATTGTGTCTCAGAGTTATTTATATGTGGGATTTGTCTTTTATTGCATCTAAGTAAGATGTATAACCTTGGTAGAACCCCTGTTCCATCTCTGAATTGATTGGTTCTAGTTGTGATCTAAGAGTACCTTAAGGGTATTGAAGGCTAGGAATTGAATCTAGTCTTGTATGTGTGGGTTTTGGGAACTCTAATAGAGCCCTAGATTGTAAGGTGAGTATAAGGTGTCTTGAACCTTTGGGTGATTTTTTGATATAGTTTGGGGCTCTTCTCCACCCCGCATCACTATTTTAACACTTCAAACCCCTATATGCCTCCTTTTTCAACCTAAATTTAGTTTTCAACCCACCCTTAATAGTATCTAGACTAGGGAATATATGGCACTAAAACCTTTAGTGAATTTTCTATAAAATTGGGCATGCCCATGAAACATTCTTACCTCTATACCAGATGTAGGAGTAGGCCAGTTGAGTATAGCTTCCACTTTATTAGGATCCATCTTCAAAGTCCCTTGTGAGACCACAAATCCAATATAGACCAATTCTTGCTTCAAGAATTCACATTTCTTCAAATTGATGGCTAACTACTCCTCATGTAATCTTCTCAACACAATCTCCAATTTCTCAAGGTGTTCTACTTTGTTCTTGCTAAATATGAGTATATCATCAAGATAGACTACCACAAACCTTCCTATGTAGTCTTTTAACACATCGTTCATCAACCTCATGAATGTGCTAGGGGCATTTGTATGCCCAAATGACATGACAAGACATTCTTATAGACCTTCTGTGGTTTTGAAGGTTGTCTTCCATTCATCACCCTCTTTATTTAATATTTGGTGGTAACCACTCTTGAGAACCAATTTTGTAAAGTATTGAGCTCCTCCAAGATAGTCCATCAAATACTCAATCCTAGGAATTGGGAATCTATATCTAATTTTTATTCTATTAATTCCCTTGGAGTCAATACATAGTCTCCACTTACCTCCTTTTTTGGATTCTAAGACCACTAGAACTGTACATGGGCTGATACTTTTCTTCACTAAACCTTGATCAAGTAACCCTTGTACTTGTCTTGCTACCATTTTATAAGCAACTTTATTTGGAAATGATGACCCTATAATGAAGTCAATTTGGTGTCTTATTTTTCTCTGTGATGGTAGAACTATAGGTGCTCCATGACTGACAATGTCTTTGAACTTCTCCAAAAGTTGTTATACTTCTTTGGGCAAAGGTGGTTGTCCAACTTCCTTCTCTTCTTTAGGCTTCATCATAACAAAAAAATAGTCTCTACCTTCCCCCTTGAGATCACTTAAGAATTATTTTCCACCAACTAAAAACACATTAGGACTACTGGGTTTCATCCCTTCTTACTCCACCAAAGACTAGATCTTGTAGGTTACTCCGTCCTTCTGAAATGAATAGGAGTTTTTCTCCCCATTGTACATGGATTTTCTATCAAATTTCTATGGTCTTCCCAACAATAGATGGAAGGAATCCATAGGTAACACATCATAGATAATCATATCAATATATCCTCCAATTGCAAATCCAACCCATGCTTGTTCATTGCCTAATACATGTTATCCCTTATTCAACCATATCACTCTATAGTAACGGTAATGAGATATCCTATTCAATCCCAACTTGTTCACTACTTCCTCTGAGATGATGTTGTTAGTTGATCCTGAGTCTATTATTACTTTTCACACCTTACCAAGATTATTTCATTTCACCTTCAAGAGTGACCTCCTTTTCTTAGGCTCTTCTCTGATTGGTTCTTTTATTGGGACCCTTCTTATCATTAGGTTATCACCACTCTCTGAATCAAGGTTAATCTCAAGAGACTTGACACTACTAGTGTCTTCTTGTACACAGTTAACTCTTCTTTATGATTGAGAACAAGTTTCTTTGTCAGGGAACCTATAACCAAGATGACCAAAATGATGACAGTTGTAGCACTTAATATTTTAAAAAGAGGAACCTCTGCTAGAACCTCCAAATCTTCCTCTACTACTACTTCTAGGACCCCTTCCTCTACCATGATTACCTCTACCACTGGATTCATGGTTTTTCTCTATCAATCTAGACTCCCCTTATGGTCTTGAATCATTACCTCTACCACCATAGTTCCTCTATGGCCTCTTGTGTATCTACCTCTTCCTTTGCCTCTACTGGTGGCTTCATGCTTCTTCTTTCTCTTTTCTTCTACATTAAGAGCCAATTGATAACATTTCTATACTATGGCATGTGTCAAAAAACTAATCTCTTCTTGTATACTCCACCTTAGCCCATTTAGATAACGTTCAACTTTAATACTCTCATCCTCTATCACCTTGGATATCAAACACAATTCGCTGAACTCCTCAGTATAGGTACTCACCTCTAGTTCCCTTTGTCTTAGATTCTGTCTTTTCTTGTGGAGTTGTATCTCATAGTCATCAGGGATATAGGTGACTAATATTGGAAACCATACCATTCCAAGTAGAAATAGGGTTCTTTCCCTATTTTTGTCTCTCATCTTGTAAAAACTTCCACCATGCTAGGGAAGCTCCTCTCATTCTAGACTTAGCCACCTTCATATTTTGTGCTTCAGTCACATTCTCCCATTGAAAATGGTTTTCCAATCCTTCTATCCATTCCATCACTAATACTGGCTCCATTTTTCCACTAAACAAAGGTACACCCTCTAGGGATTTTACACCCATAGCTTTCAATTCTCTAAGAAATAGTTCTTCTTGCAATATACGATCAGGCTCTAGCACTTCATATTCTACTGCCATTGATTCCCCTTTACCTTCTGGTTTTTAGACATTTTCACTCACTTCTTCAACCTTGGCTTCCACTACACCAAGCTTACTCTCCATTTTTGGCAATCCTTCTCTTAGGAGTCTATTCTCCTCTTCTTGGTCATCGACCTTCTTTTCCAACTCTACTTTGGTTACCGTCCTTGACTCACCTACTGATTCAAGATCAAACATACACTTACTTATCCCAAATATTTTAGGCTATGATACCAATTTGATAGGGAGGCTCCTATGTTGGAGTCATCTTGGATCTTCTTAAGGTCACTTTATAGACCTTGTAGGGGTTTACTTCCCAACCCCAACCTAGGAGAACTCTATTTGTTTCCTTCTCCTAATCCCAAGGGCCTCTCTACCAAAGGTAGTGCAATTATTCCTTGAAATTACTAGGGAAATTTCACACCATCTCACACAAAACAATAATCATCCAAATTTCAAGATTTTATTGGCTCTAATTCATGCTAATTCAATCCATCTTTAATTTCTTTTGTCAACCCTACTCATACTTTTCTCATTGAGTTCAAGAATCACTGGTTTTAAGGGTTAGTAGCCCTAATTTGGAGCCAAAAACCTTATAACTTAAAAAAATTACAAAGTAATCCCAAAACTATTCACCAATCTTGACACCCATTTGGCACCCTTCAATATTTTTAGGGTTTCGGGTCACCAAGTTGTCCATACAATAATTTTTGTAGACTATGTCATTTTCCTTAAAAATAGGACTATTTGAATTATTTCAAGGAAATTGTTGATGAATCAGATTCACCAATTCATGGAACTGGTTCTAGGGCTTCTCTATTACCCTAAAAAAACTCTCCAATCAATGGATCCCTCAATCCAGTCCAATCCTACATTCAATCTCTGACTGTCATCAACTTGCTCCTAGCCGAGTATCCACTATCTCGCCTAGGGAAAGCTCTTAAAAATAGAAAATGACACTTCCTGCAACTGTAAAAAAATAAAAATAATGTACAAGGGCTCCACTTTCCATCCTCCATTGGCCATCAATATCCCATGGTTGGAATTCATCATGGAGCCATATTTATAAACCAAACCTTTACACTAGCAGTGAATAGTCCAGGAAGGTTTTGTTTTTATTTAAGCAATAAAAAATATAAAAAATCTCACAAGAAGTAATTAAAATGAAAGGAAATAAGTATAAGAACCTATACTACACATCAAAAAAAGTCCTTCAATCCATGTTCACTGAATTTAAGATAAATCTTGCAAATTGTGTACAATACAGTAAACTGTCAATAAATCCTTCTTGGGAAATGTAACCAGAATTTGTCCAACCTCCATACAATGCTTGTAAAAACCTTAAATATGTCCCCTGGACTCAATAAAAGCTACCTATCCCAAGCATTTTACAATTCTTTTCCAAATGTTATCATGCAACATTGGGAAGTTGTAAAAGTTGCTCAAGCAACAATTTACAACTTTTACATCTTTTACCATTTCATTTCTATGACCCAATAAATGGGTTGAAAAAGGCTTCCAACTCACTATAGACCTAATTTAACTTCAAATAGGCCCTTTTTTTGCACTCTAGGTGTCATTTCCACATATTTCCACATTTTGGCTTCCAAAACATAAACGAGGTCTTTTGGACCAAATTGACCACAACAAAAACACAACACTACAAAAACAACACAACATCAACATAACAAAAACTTAATTAAGAACATGACCATAATAAGGTCTTTCACACCAAAAAATGAGGTTTAACCAATTCTTACCCCTAGGTGCACCTACACCAACAATCAGGTGATTGTAGAAGGATTTGGTAATAGAACAAGTAAAGGAATTAAGTATGATAAAGATATGGAAGAGTAGAGATGACAATTATTCAATTGTGTATTATCATTGATGTTACACATGTATATAAAATTATGTAGTGATTTTACACAAATGTCTATATCCAAACCAAGCATAGCTAGTGTATGCCAAGTGAATCTCAATGTTTTCTGAGCTCAGTCGGGTATTGAAGGAATTTAGTTCTTACCGAGTTCACTTGGGCATTGCAATGTAGGTCAGGCATTGAAGAATTTCAGTGTTGACCAAGTTAAATAGTTAGTGTCATCTGACTAATAGATGATTACATTTTATGTTTAATTTGGCATATGAGGATGACAAATTTGATTTTTATTATTTAGTTGGAAGGTTATAGAGGCTGACTTGACAAGGTCTATTATATATTTATATTAGGTCAAGTTTGGATTGAAAAGTAGAAGTAATTGAATTAATGGATGAACATGATATGAAGAGAAGAGGCAAAATCAAATGGGATTCTGATTAAGGACAAATCATCCAAATAGAGCTACAATAGAATATTTGATCAGTGAGAATCCAGTTTACAAATGGAGCAAGATCTAAATTAGCAAAGACAGTTGCATGTACAATCAGGCAATCCATTGTTACTTTCTAACAATTGTAGCAGTGATTCAAATCTCTTAACAGAGTAGACTTAACAGTCTTTTGTAAATCCTCCCACAAGGTGACATTTCTATATTGAAGTGTTTGAAGACCTCTAAAAAGGCCACTCCTTACATGGTGATTAAATCCTCTAACAGGGTCACACCTAACAGTGTGTTATTGTAACTTTTAACAGGGTTGGCTCCTAATAGGGCTCACTTCAGAAGAGTGAAAAATAGCAACTATTTGCAATTGGTGGTTTTTCCCAGATTGGATTTCCATGTTAAATCATGGTGTCATCTATGTTCATTCATTTTATTCTTTATGTTTTTGAACATAATCTCTAAAAGGATAATTACTTTGAATATCTTAAGATTGCTTGGTTCTCCGAGTTACAACAAAATATCTTAATTAATTGAGTAATAGTGATATATTGTTCAAGACATCTAAGGGACTTGGATTTGTTTTGGAGTAACTAATTTTATTGATCTCATTTCCAACAATTGGTATTAGAGCTAAAGTGCTTGCAGGGAAGGTTTAAAGGCCTAAGCTAAAGATCAGAGATGTCTTACAGAATGGAGATCCCCAAGCTTAACAAAGACAACTTTCAAACATGGAAGGAGATAATGAAGCTATATTTATCTACTATTGGAGATAGTGGTTTGCAATTCCTGGATAAAAAAAATATGTGGTACCACCAGTACCTTTGACTGTGGAACAAATGGTGAACATGAAGAATCATGATATAATGATGATTGATATAGCTTCTTCACTCAGCTACTCAGAATTTGATGAAGTCAAGGACTGCCCTACTTCCTTTGATATGTGGAACAAACTGCATGATATTCATAGAGGAGATGCAAATGTAAAGAGAGCCAAAGATGAAAGTCACAAAGGTCAGTTTGACATAATGAAAATGAAAGGACAAAACATTACAAAATACAGTGAAAGAATCAAGAAAAGTGTAAGTGCCATCAGATCCATAGGTGGAATAATTAAAGATACTACATTGGTTATTAAGGTATTGAGAAATTTACTTCCTATCTATGCAATTAGAGTTTCATCTATTCAAGAGATGAGGTGGAGTAATGATATATCTCTAGATGCATTAATTAGAAGGCTATCATCATTTGAGTTGGATAATTTTGACAATTATTTTCCTAACACTAGCAATCTTGAGTCTGCATTTAAAGCTAAACTAAACCTTGGAAAGAAGGATAGATACTCTAAAAATAAATAGACTGATAGTGACACTGATGATGAATCTGATGACGAAGATATGGAAATCATTGAAGAACTACTGGCAAAGAGAGCTGCAAAAGGAAAAGGTAAATACAAAGGAAGAATGCCATTGATTTTCTTTTCATGTAATGAGGTTGGTCACATTGCTGCTAAGTGTCCTAGCAAAGATGAAAAAGATGAGAGAAAGTTCAAAAAATATAAAGGAAAGAAATATTTCAACAGTTACAAAAACTACAGGGACAAAGGTAAGAAATCTTGTTATATTGCTAAAGATTTTGATAGTGATGAAGATGAAGATGAAATGGTTTACATTGTCATTAAGGATGAGTCAGATAATGAAGATGATGATTAGACTCCACTGTTCTCTCATATTATAAAAAATGACACTTGGATAATTGATAGTGGTTGTTCTCATCACATGAATAGTGATAAAACAAAATTTGAAACTCTTGAGTACTATGATGGTGGGAGTGTTAGTTTTGAGAATAATGAACCTTTCTATGTGAAGGGAAAAGGTTGCATTTCTCTTAATGAAGGAATCAAATGTGATAATTCTTATTGGGTTGAAGGACTAAGAAGAAATCTACTTAGTGTAGCACAACTGAATAACATTGGTCTCAAGGTATAATTCATGAATGGTAAGGCCAAGCTTCTGGATGGTAAAGGAAACCTAGTCAGAACTAGAAAGCAAACAAAAGGTAATCTATTTTATCTTGATCTCAATGAAAGTTCATATTTTATTGCACAAGTATAAGAAAGCTGGTTATGGCATAAAAGACTGTGTCATGTGAAATTTGATAACCTAGTTAACATAAGAAAGAACATAAGAGTAAGAGGTATTCATGTCTTAAAGAAACCTGAATTAGCAACATGCAAACAATGTCAAATTAGGAAAATGAGCAAATCTAGTTTCAAGAGCAAGAACTATAATACTGAAGAAGTCTTGGAATTGGTACATACTGATCTATGTGGACCAATTGGGACACCAAGTTACACTAGAGAGAAGTATTTCATTTTATTTATTGATGATCATTCCAGAATGATGACTGTTATGTTTCTCAAAGAAAAATCAAAAGCTTTTCATAAATTCAAATGGTACCTTGCCATAGTTGAAAAGGAAATAGGAAAGAAACTAAAGTGCCTAAGATCTGATAGAGGAGGAGAATTCATTTCTAATGAATTCAATGAATTTTCCAATGAAAGAGGAATCAAGAGACAAATATCTACCCTTGGTACACCACAACAAAATGGAATAGTAGAAAGAAGAAATAGATCCATCATGGATTGTGCAAGAACCTTGATGTTTGAAAAGAACGTTGCTACCAAATAATAGAAGGAAGCCATCAGCATTGCAATTCACACCTTGAACAGAGTTCAACTGAAGAAAGGTATTGAGAAGACACCTTTTGAATTATGGTATGGCTATAAACCTAATGTTGGTTATTTCAAAGTATTTAGAAGTAGATGTTACATCTTAAAAGAAGAAAGAAATGGAAAATTCGATGTAAAATGAGATGAAGGCATATTCCTAGGCTACTCCTGTAAAAGAAAAGCATATAAATGTTTGAATCTTGCTACTCACAAATTCATAGAGAGTGTACATGTAAAGATTGATGAGTTTGCAGAAATATGTGAAGAACAAAGTAGTAAAGACCCTAAGGACTACATAAAATTTGTGTACTATGAACCTGACACTTTACCTAAGATACAAGAAATGATAATTGGACAGAAATCCTGTCAACCATCAAATTCATCAATACAAATTTTGTTACAAACTGTGCAACCCAAGATGCTAGCAAAGAAAACTGAATCAGAGACAGAGGGAACTGAGTCTTAGATAGAGCAACCTGAGTCACAGACAATGACACATGAGTCTCAGACAGTGGAACCTGAGCATCAGACAGAAGAACATGACATAATATTTGAGCATGGTGAACATAGTGGAGCAAGCCCATAATCAAGAAGGAAAGATCCTGTAATTTCCAAATATGTCAGAAGGAATCATGCACCTAAGAAAATAATTGGAGATCAGACAAAAGGTATAATTACAAGGAACAAAATTAAAGGTACATTTTTTCTTAGTGAAATTGAACCTAGATCTATCAATGATGCATTGAATGATGAAAGTTGGATAGAAGCAATGAATGAATAAATTGATCAAATAGAAAAGAATGAGACCTAGACTCTTGCACCTAGACCAAAAGACAAGAATGTAATTGGTACTAAGTCAATTTTTAGAAACAAGATGAATGAAAAAGGTGAAGTTTCTAGAAATAAAGCCAAATTAGTATGTAAAGGATATGCTAAAGAAGAGGGTATTGATTATGGAGAAACTTTTGCTCCTATTCCAAGACTTGAAGGAGTCAGAAATCTTCTTGCATATGCTACACACAAAGGATACAAGGTATATCAAATGAATGTAAAGTCTGCATTATTGAATGTAATTCTAGAAGAAGTCTATATTGAGCAACATGAAGGCTTTGTAGATCCTAATAAAAGGAATATGGTCATTAAACTGCACAAAGCCTTGTATGGACTAAAATAAGCTCCAAGAACCTGGTATGAAAGACTGCATGGTTATCTAGTAAGTATTGGATTTCAAAGAACTAATGATAATCATAGCTTGTACATCAAAGAAGGCCCTAAAGACAAGATACTATTAGAAGAGATATTTTTTGATGATATATTATTCACTAGATATGATGATTTATGCAAAGTATTATTTGTAGCTATGAGTAAGGAATTTGAGATGTCTATGTTTGGTGAAATCAAATTATTTGTTGGTTAACAAGTTCAACAGATGAAGGATGGTATCTACATTACTCAGTCAAAATACATCAAAGAGATACTGAAGAAATTTGGAATGGAAGATTCTAGACCAGTTGGGACACCTATGTCTACTGGACATAAGTGTCTAAAGATGATGATTCAAAGGAGGTAAATCAAACTACCTATAGGTCCATGATGGGAAAACTACAATATGTTGTTCACACCAGACCTGATATTGCATTAGCAGTTGGTATTGTTTCAAGGTTTTCAGCTAATCCTAGAGAAAATGATTTGATGGCTATCAAAAGGATTATGAGATACCTTAAAGGTACTAAAGATTATGGTGGTATAAGAAAGGAGGAAAATTTGACTTGAGGAGTTTTATTGATGTTGATTGGGTAGGAAGTGTTAACGATAGGAAGAGCACAAGTGGTGGAGCATTATTTTGTGGAAAGAGGTTAGTCTCCTGGACTAGTAAGAAATAGAACTGGATTTCTCAGTCTACAGAAGAGGTAGAGTATGTTGCCACAACAGTCAATAGTTCAAATATCATATGCTTCAAATAGTTATTGTCAGGCATGAAGGAAGAAATCAAAGAACCAGTTGTTATTTATTGTGACAACACTCACGCTATTAACATTTCAAAGAACCTAGTAATGCATACGGAGACCAAACATATTGCAATAAAGTATCATTTCTTGAGAGAATTGGTTCAGAAAAAAGAAGTAAGGTTGGAATATGTGAATACTAAAGAACAAGTTGCAAACATATTCACCAAGCCTATACCTAAGGATGAATTCTTGTATCTCAAAGGAAAGCTAGAGGTGATTCCCCTAACTGAGGCTCACTAAAGAATAGTTTAGTGATGCATCAACCAAGCTACAGAATAGATCAAACATGTTGATGCATATTATTAGAGCTCATTGCATATGAATCAGTATATTTAGGTACATTACAACTTAATTGATATGTCAGTTGGTTTCTTTGGCATTGGTTGTCAAAGAGGTAGAGATTACTAATGTCATAAAGATTATAGAGGGAGAGATTATTGATGGAGAGATTGATGACAGAGGGAGAACTTTATCATAGAACAAAAATTGATGACAGAAGGAGTTTTTGGATAAGAATGATAATGAAGCTAAGGACATTAATAAAATTTGATTCTTATGTCTGTTGCTATAAAATTCTTTGTATTATGACATTTTGTGTTTCCAAAAATTCCAAAGAGGGAGATTCTTGATGACAATTATTCAATTGTGTATTCTCATTGATGTTACACATGTATATACACTTATGTAGTGATGTTACACAAATGTCTATATCCAAACTGAGCATAGCTAGTGTATGCCAAGTGAATCTCAGTGTTTTCTAAGCTCAGTCAGGTATTGAAGAAATTTATTTCTTACCGAGTTCACTTGGGCATTACAGTGTAGGTCGGGTGTTGAAGAATTTTAGTGTTGACCGAGTTAAACAGTTAGTGTTAGCCGACTAATAGATGATTACATTGTATGTTTAATTGGGCATATGAGGCCAAAAAATTTGAGTTTTATTATTCAGTTGGAAGGTTATAGAGGTTGACTTGACAAGGTCTATTATATATTTATATTAGGTCAAGTTTGGATTGAAAAGTGGAAGTAACTGAATTAGTGGATGACCATGATATGAAGAGAAAAGGCCAAATCAAATGAGATTCTGATCAAGGACAGATCATCCAAACATAGCTACAATAGAATATTTGATCAATGAGGATCCATTTTATAAATAGAGTAAGATCTAAATCAGAAAAGATAGTTGCATGTACAATAAGGTCAATCTATTGTTACTTTCTAACAATTGTAGCAGTGATTCAAATCTCTTAACAGAGTAGACTTAACAGTCTTTCGTAAATCCTCTCACAAGGTGACATTTCTATATTGAAGTGTTTGAAGACCTCTAACAAGGCCACTCCTCACAGGGTGATTAAAACCTCTAACAGGGTCACACCTAACAGTGTGTTGTCATAACCTTTAATAGGGTTGGCTCCTAACAGGGCTCACTTTAGAAGAGTGAAAAATAGTAACTAATTGCAATTGGTGGCTTTTCCCATATTGGGTTTCCACGTTAAATCATGGTGTCATCTATGTTCATTCATTTTATCCTTTATGTTTCTGCACATAATCTCTAAAAGGATAATTAATTTGAATATCTTAAGATTGATTACTTCTCTGAGTTACAGCAGAATATATTAATTAACCGAGTAACAGTGGTATATTTTTTAAGACATATAAAGGACTTGGATTTGTTTTGGAGTAACTAATTTTACTGATCTCATTTCAAACAATTGGTATTAGAGCTAAAGTGCTTGCAGGGAAGGTTTAAAGGCCTAAGCTACTCACCCCTCCCCTCTCAGTTACTCATCTCATTTCCAAAAATTTCCACATGTTTCCACATTTTGGCTTCCAAAACATAAATGAGGTCTTTTGGACCAATTTGACCACAACAAAAACACATCAACCTAACACAAACTTAATTAAGAACATGACCATAATAAGGTCTTCCATAGCAAAAAATGAGGGTTAACCAAACCTAACCCCTAGGTGCTCCTACACCAACAATTAGGTGATTGCAAAAGGATTTGGTAATAGAAGAAGTAAAGGAATTAAGTGTGATAAAGATATGGAAGAGTAGAGAGTATGAAGATAAATTTTATAGCATAAAATGATCTAATTATGTAGAGGCAGTGAAAATTTCATAGATCACTTTATCTGATGCTTTCTAACCACTGTAACAGTGAAATCCCTTAACATGGTGGATCCTAACATATCTCTATTGTAAATCCTCTAACAAGGTGGCATTGTAATTGAATCTTTTAATTCCTCTAACAAGGATGCTCCTAATAGGGAAAAGATCCTAACAAATTTAAGTAAAATCCCTTAATCGAGTAACACCTAACAATTTTTTGTAAACCTTAAATAGGGTAAGCTCCTAACATGGTGTATTCCAGAAGATTACATATTTTGGGGGTATCATCTCACATTGTGTTTTTTCCCATTTGGGTTTCCATGAGATAAATATGGTGTTTACATTGTGTGGTTGATTACTTTTGGATGTATGAATTGAAATTTTTACTTATATGTTAGTTGATATTAAAGTTTTTTGGTGCATAAAGTTTAAATAAGTTAAATTAGATGAATTTTTATAGTACTAATTCACCCCTCCCCTCTCAATAATCAGAGCTATATTAACAATCTTGTAGTACTTATCTTCACAATGTTTTCAAAGCTCAAATGACAAAATATCTTATGCAACAACCAACTGTCATCAATCTTAGCAATCAGGCATCTACTTTCAGAACTGTTCCATTGAAATACATTACCTTTTTTCTTTCTCCCTATAGAGATCTCAATTCCAAAGCTTCCAATAATTTTTCACATTCCATCCTTTAATTTTAAGTTTTATCCTTTATCAACTAGCTATCCAACACTCAAAACATTATATTTCAAACCTTCAACATATATACCATCATCAGTATTAGTATTATCATCAAGAGTAATAGAACCTTTTCCTTTGATCATGCAAGTAATATCATCCCCAAATATGACAACTCCACCATGATACCTTTCTTATTTCACAAATTTTTTATTGTCTCTGATCATGTGCTATGAACATCCACTGTCAATAACTCATTCATGCAAAACCAAAGCTTTCTCTTCATTCACAAAAAATAGGATCTTCATCTTTACTAAAATAAACACAATCTTATCTTCATTCTTTTTAGATGTATCATTAGACACGCCTTCATCAGCAGCATAGTAAAACTTCTTCTGGCATTTAGACTTGAAATTATTAGGCTTATACTTATGTTCTCTATAAGGATATCTTGAATCAATATGACCAATCTTATTACATTCAAAACACTTCAAAGGAAACTTTCCTTGATACTTACCAAATCCCTTAGGTAGTCTCTTTGAAATTAGGGCTTCAAGCTCATCAACATTTACTTCTTCTTCCTCAATCTATGCCCACTACTTAGCATATCTAGATTCATACTTAGATGAACTTTCTCCAGAATCATATATTTTATTATCTTTAGAAATAGTAGCTTTAAATGCAGTTTCAACTTTAGGAAGACTGTCACCAAATTCTCTCATTTCAAAAGAGGATAACTTACCAATCAATGTATGCCTTGTCACTTGAGTCATAGTTCTAATTTCTTCAATAACAAAAAATTTGTGATTTTAAATAGGAGGCAAGGATCTTAGGATATTAGAAACAATTTCATCTTCTTCTAAGGTTCCACCAGTGCATTTTCTTCCATAGACAAGTTCGGTGATCTTATTCACATAAGTAGTAATGTTCTCATATTCTCTCATCTTCAATGATTCATATTTTCCTTTCAAAATTTGTAGCTTGGCTTGCTTCACACATTCAAATCATTCATATAATGTCTCCAATTTTGTCCATACTTCATGTGCAGTTTCTAATCCCAAAATGTTTGTATATTCAACATCTAATAAGGCACTCTTCAAGACTTCTTTTGCTATCATATTTAATGTATTCAAGGATGGAGAAACCTCAAGGAGATCAATTTAAACCTTGTATCCAATATAAAACAATGGAAGAAAACAAGACAAATAGGTACAAATAAGAGGTTCAGTTTTTTATTATCATCGGAAATAATTTACAATAGATCTACAACATGTTTCACATGCCAGTCATACATGCCAAGCATACAGGTCTGATTAAACTCAAAAACCTCCATATCCTACCCAAGCTAAGGCAATAATCTTATGAGATATTTTGGCTCCTTAGGAACAAGCACATCATCTTATAAATCCATCACAACATCTAGTTGGCCTTGAAAAGATTACATTCCCTAAGAAAAGAGTAAATACATTACAAACAAATAGGTCAGGACCCAAATCTTTAGGAACAACATCCAAAGAAATATTTAAAAGATGTGATCATCAAATAATTTTGGCCTCAAATGTAACAATGACATGGCATGGTTTTTCTTGGAAAAACCAACTGGAATATCGAGAAATGATCAGAAAAACCAACCACCAACTGAAAATAAGAAGATCAAGACAGATACACGAAGAATCTACCATAAATTATGCATAATGAAACCAAATGAGGTACGATCATAGGATAACCTCTAGGATGAAGCCATTAAAATGCTATCACAATTGCAACACAAAATAATAAGCATAGATTGAACACTAACCAAAACACCAGAACAAACCACCTGGAACAAAACAACAAACAAACAAGAAGGAAATCTTTTTTATTGATGCAAGATTTTCAAGATCCTAAGATGCTCCTGCATCAAACACCCTAGGTAAAATAAAATGTTCCATAAGAGTAACTTATGAACATTTTACATCACCCACAAGTGGTTTAGAACAAACAATATCAATGATGACATTAATAAGCTCATTTATTATGACAAGATTAAACAAAAGGAGGGAACCATTCAAAAAAATGATGATTGTGAATGATATGAGATAGATTTTATGTATGGGTGAAGTGAAGTGGAAGGAAAAGCACATTATCATTAATACTTATCTCTTAACACATGCTTAGTGGGTATTTAAGATAGCTCTCGCGTCGAAGGCTTATCATTCTGAGCTTCCTGTGCCTATTTTGAGAAACTATGATCTCAACCTAGCTATGCATAAGACTAGAAATGGTATTATAGAGCTTGTTTGTATGAAGGAAGAAATGGGAGGGGATCTTAAGAGAAAGGAACCCTTATAATGCAAATGGGTTTAAAAAAAGAAGTTTGGAAGAAACTTAAGAAGGGAAGAGTCGAGCAGTATTTGCAACGCTTGCATGGCAATGATAAAGATATTACTATGGAGTAGTCCACATTGCTGGTAAGTATTTTCCAATGACTTTGGACCTAATTGCAGAGATTATGGGTCTTCCGCTTGATGGCATGAATTACTTCAAAGATAGGAAAATTGGTAATAAGGCTTTCAAGTTTTTCCCTAAAACTGTTGAAGAGAGGGCAATGTTAGTTATGGGCAATGTTGATTATGTTAATATCAATAATACCAAGCTCTTATGGGCTCAAGTCTTGAAGGTTATCATGGAGTATTTCACCTTAGATGGAAGCTATTCAAGGGTTTATAATTTCCATTTTGTTCTTGTTAATCATTTTCATCACAAAACTAGGGTCTCTTTCCCCTATTTATTTCTAAGTTCCTTGAACCAGAGTATTATGGACAATAGAATCAAGCCCAACTCTCCTGTCCTCCATGAAGATATGATTTTTTTTATTACTGAGTATGCTAGAGAAAAGATCCCAGAACCAGTGCGTAAGCAAGTTGGAAAGCAGAAGAGAAAGAGTGTGGAGACTAATTCTAGGAAGAAAGTGAGCCCTTCACCTAATAAAAAAATTAGAAAGGTTACTCTTGGGAAGAAAGAGGCTCCCCTATCTATCTTTGATGAGGTTGAGGGTATGAAATCTAATGATGAAAAGGATGATGAGACCTTTGAGGAGAAAATCCTAGATAAAGATGATCCTAATAACAAGGAGATTCTTGATAAGGATGATACCCTCATGGCAGAGAATGAAGAGGAGTCTGATATGGATCTCCAGGACAATAGTCCTCCCTTTCTAGAAGGAACTGGTGATATTTTCTTTGAGTTTTTAAAAGATAGGGCTGGAGATGATATTGTGAAAGACCCCAGTAGGAGACCTCTAAGGAGGCTATAAATCTACTCAATGTTCTGGATCAATTCCAAAAGAGTGCCCAGGAGGGAAGTGGTGAGGATAATGTTAAGGGTAATGTTGAAGATGAGAACATTGATAGGAAGAATGAAAAAGGGAATGAGGCTGATTATGGGGATATTGGTGAGATGAGCATGGAGACCAATGTTGAAAATGAAATGGGCACTAATCCTTCAGAGTTTCTTTCCAAAAATTTTGACTCAACTGTTAATTGGGAGGCTGATGAAAATCCTAACACTCCCTATATGAACCCAACTATGGAGGGTTACACTAATAAGGGTAAAAGTAATGAGACTCAAAAAAAAGGTGAGGCTACATCTCTGGAGGAACATGATTTAAACACAAAAAGAGTCACCAACATGAGCATCTTGAACATGGCTAGAAGTAAAGCTATCCTGGCCTTCAACCTAGATAAATGGGCATTTTATGAAATCCAAGATCTGAGTATTAAGTACAGAGCCCTGGATGCTAGGAATGAGGTGCTCAAAGAGATTGTGGACAAAATGAGGAATGATCCTGCTATGTATATTTGTAAAGGTAATAAATTTTTTATTGAGGATTTTGAGAGTTCTAGCTCACTTAATGAGAATATTACTAGCATCATAGATGAGAAGTTCACCCTCATCCTCAACAGAGAAATTAGCAATGAGAAACTACTCATAAATATTTTGACCCTCAACAATGAGGGCATGAAAGATGATGTTACTGTCCTTAATGCGTTGTATGCCTTGCTAGAAGGAAATCACAGGAATAAAAATGCTATTACCATTGATGATGATGTTAAGAAGGATGAGAAAATTTTTGGCCTTGGTTATAGAACCAGAGAAAGCACAAAGAATAAAATGGGCTCTTAGCCTAAATATCTAAGAAGCCTTAAGGATTCTATCCAGAAGATTCAGGCTCTGCTGGTGGATTACGAGGACTTCTTGAAAATGTTGGACTAATTTGTTTTGCTGGGAGCTTTTTTGTTGTTGTTTTTTGGATAGTGTGCTAGATATTTTTTTTCTCTATTTTGAGGATGGTTCTTTAATTGTTTTATCTTGAGGTTTTCCCTCTTTTTATTATGTCATTTCTTTAAGGCAGTCATTGTTTCTTGATTCTTTTAATGTTCTTTCTCTCTCTTAATTTGTAAAGGGTTTCAGGGTCCCCTTCAAAACTTGTTGTTACCTTAATTAAAAACTTATGGAAATTTGACAAGCCATGGAACATAAATCCCATTCTTTCTTTTGAACCAAATATCCTCTTTATCTATAAATCTTTGCCTTTGTACCTCTACACTATCCTCTATTAGATCCATCCACTTACTCCTCTTTATACTCTCTTTATCATATCTTCGATCAACATCAAAGCTCAAATCACTACCTCCTCCCTTTTGCATAACTAATCTACCTCTGTTACAAACCTTCATCTGTTCAGCAGCCAAGGTTTTCTGCTGCTCCACTTCACCCTTCTTACAATCAGATACCATCTTTCCTTTATACTATTTACCTTCAAGATCCTTCTTTCGATCTATTATAACCTCTATAGTCTACTTCTCTAAACAATAACTCTTAATGATAATCAAATTCCTTTCACTTCTTCCCTTTTCTTCCCTCAAAGGAACTAGAGTAAACTTTTGTACATCCTTCTCTATTGTGACCAAGTTTCATCTGCTATCATAAATAAATCCTCTATCAAATTGGCAAGGTTTTCCCAATAGAACATGAAAAGTACTCATAGACACCACATCACATAATAATTCATCTCTATAAGGTCCAATGTTGAAATTAACCAAAAATTTCTCTTTCACCTCCACCATATGCTCATCTGAACACCAACCTATCGCATAAGGAGAAGGATATTTAAGCCTCTTCAAAACAAGCTTTTGCACCATCTCTTCTTATACCAAGTTATCAGTACTCCCACTATCCATAACAACCTTACAACACTTACCTCCTAATTTTCAAATAGTCCTAATAAAATTACTCTTTTATAAAGGTTCAACTTTCTTCTTGCTCAACATAACTCTTTTAAGCATAAGAGACTCTCCTATCTCAGGTTCAACTTTATTTTCCACAACTTCATTAGTATCCTATTCCTCATGTGCCATAATATTATGTTTACCCATGTTCTTATTAGATCCTTTAGAACATTGAAAATCCTTATGTACTATGCCACCACATTTGAAACAAGTGCCTCTAAACTACTTGCTACCATTACCTCTTCTAGGTATACTTTGATCAGATTTAGCTTCAATGGTCTGCTTCTCTTTTCCATTGTTACTAACTTGCTTCTCTCTTCCTCTAAGATTATCTCATCTCATATTCAACTTATCTTCTTCCCTCAATGCATACTTATAAGCATCCTCAATAGTATAAATCCTCAACATACTCAACTCATTCTAAATATTAAATCTTAGACTATTGACATACCTAGAAACCTTCTCCTTAGATACTTCTTTGTCACCAGATCTGATAGTCATCTTATAGAATTCCTCTGTGTATTCCTCCACACTCATGTCTTTCCACCTTAAGTTCTACAATTTATTGAAAAAATCTAATTCATAATCCTCAAGGATGAATTTCTCATTTAACCTAGCAACCATCACCCTCCATCTAGTGACTTTTGTCGCACCATTCTCTTCCCTATATTTTTGTAATTCCTTCCACCATAAGGAGACATAACCCTTCAACTTAGTTTGTTCTAACCTAACCCTCTATGGATCTCTGATACCTTCAAGCTCAAATTAATATTATAACTCTCCAATCTAATCTATCAAATCCACAGGATGCAATGAACCGATGAAAGTAGAAACATCCATCCTATGACTTGTAATTACTTGTGTTATAACTCTCATCAATCTCTCTTCATTTTCAGGGATCTAAGCATCATCAGTCTCAAGATCTTCAATAGCCTCCTCAAAATCTTCTTTAGTCTCAGGATTCCTTCTCAATCTAGCCAACACATTTCTTATCTCATTCCTCATCTCAACTCTGAAGTATTCCATCATTTTCTCTACCCTGATAGGATTCATCCTTCTAGGTGTTATATTCCAATCCTTAGGTACAATTGTCTCTTCAACCTATGATCTATTACAAGATGCTTCTTCGATTAGTGATCTATCAGATACTGAAGCAACCTGCCTCCAAATGGTATGCCTTCAACTCTCAATAACCAGTAGTAAACCCTTCCTCACCGCATTGCACAAGTCCTCTATGATTGTGAGTTAGATCTTCACTCTACCACCTCTCGATCAACACATCTAGGGATTTGCAAGTCAAGAACTTGGATATGCCAATACAGGAATCTCAACCTCACTCTACCTTTCTCAATATTTCTCAACCTTATGCTCAATCATGCTCTAATACCACCTCACATAGTCAAGGATGGGAAGCCTCAAAGATATTAGTCAAACCTTGCAGTCATTATAAAGTAATGGAAGAAAACAAGACAAATAGGTATAAATAAGAGATTTAGTCTTTTATTATCATCGAAAATCATTTACAACATATCTACAACATGTTGTTTCACATGCCAGTCATACATGCCAAGCACATAGGCCTGATTACACTTAAACCCCTCCAAATCCCACCCAAGCTAAGCCAAATATTCTTATGAGATCTTACTACTCCTTAGGAACAAGTCCATAAGATTATAAAACCATCGCAACATCTAGTCAGCCTTGAAAACATTACACTAAGAGTAAATACATTACAACCAAATAGGTTAGGACCCAAATCTTTAGGAAGAACCTCCAAAGAAATATTGAAAAGATGCGATCATAAAATAATGTCAGCCTCAAACATAACGATGAGCTGGAATGATCACGCTCATAAAAAACAACCGGAAGATTGGTAAATGATCGGAAAACCCAACCACCAACTAGAAATAAGAATAACAAGACAAATACGCAATGAATCTTCCATAACTTACTTGTGATTAAACCAAATGAAGTGTGATCATAGGATAATCTCCAGGATGAAGCAAAGAACATGTTGTCATGGCCACAACACAAAATAACAAGCACAAATTGTCACTGACCAAAACACTAGAACTGCCCAATTGGAACAAAACAAAAAGAAAACAAGAAGGGAATATTTTAGTTGATACAATATTTCCAAGATCCTAAGATGCTTCTACATCAATATTACACTTGAATTATTTATTTTCATCAACAGTCATAGTAGCAAGACCTTCTCGAGGTTTATAATATTGCTTTGTAACAACCCAATGTTCTTCACTAAGACATATCAAGTGTGTAATCATCTGGTACTTCCATATAGTATAGTTTATTCCATTAAATATCATACTCTCCTTCTTAAAGGTCAACATCCCAGATCTCCTCAAGTGGTTAAGCTTCCCAAAGAGAACACTATCTCTGATACTAATTGTTAGAATACATTTAGCACACACAACTGATATGGGGGGTGAATCAGTTGTGACCAAAAAATCAAGACCTTTGACCAAATTGCCAACTTAATCTTAGATTTGAAAGATAGACATGAATTCAGGAACATAACACAGCAATCAAGACATAAAACCAAGATATTTGACGTGGAAACACTATTAGGAGAAAAACCACGATGGGGATCAAACCCACAAGATGAATATACTCTATTAAAAGAACTATACCCTGTTAGCATTATTACAAAGGGGAATGCACATGCATTCATACACACTTCCTAGAGCTCACTACTCAAATACAACAAGGATCTCAATCCCAAGGAAGATTCACTACCTTATAACAATCTCTAATTTCAAATCATAAAGGACATATTGTCCAAGCTCACGAACTCACAAAACAACATCTTTGATATGCCAATACAGTTCCAATGAAGTATATTAAATCTATACCAGAATTATAGATTCCACTCATACCTCTTTGTACTATACACTATGGCACACTCGCATTCTTACCCATGCTTTTATAATTACAACAATGATTAAATATTTATGCATATTTCATCATTTTATCTCAACTAGGTTGGCTAGGGACCTAATAAAAAATTATTAATTCAATTCAACTCAATGCATAATGTGATCAATTGAATGTTGGCTAAGACATAGAAATGATCCATAACAATATCCTCAGACATGCTCTAGATCCATAAATCATCCCATGATCCATCGTAACATGCTACACCACCAAGTCGGCCAAGAACAATAAGAACAACAACATGTTACATGAGGAATATTCAATCTTGATCACATAACCCAATGTGATCCAGCAACATGAATAGGACATGATCAAGAAACATTAGAAAGCAACATGAAATATCATGACATCAATAGGAATAACTATGTCTCATGAATCAAACTTGTCTCTTCATTGTTCATCATAAACACTAAACGATAAGCCACTATCATAAAACAAAAATAGCCTTCCAACATCCAAATCATGAACCACTTGAGTTGAGGACACACATCCATGTCCTGAACTCACCACCAAGTTAGAAAAAAATAATATTGCAAAAATGATCCACACCAATCAAATAACTAAAATAATGTCTCTAAAAGAATAACCAAAATAATAGTCTCTGATTAATCCTTCATATCTTAATCAAATCAACATGTGAACCTCTGCCACTTGAACTAAATCAAGTATAGACAACCCCGAACACATTACTAGCTTCACAATATATGATATTCAATTTAGTAGTCATACCACAGAAATCATCTCACTGAACTTCTTAGGAACACTATCTCCAACAGTAGGAATATGTTGACATCAATGACAAAAAATTAATGCCGACACATATATGCATAAATTGAACAATATCTCAAAATATATCTTATATTCATCTTTTAGAACCAAATCTACAAAGACCTCCTTAAATTGTTGTTCAATCACTCTTTCTCCATGTTCTTCCAAGTTATATTGAATATATGCCCTAACATCTTTGACGTGAAGAACTTTGTAAGGAATGGATGAAAAAGCATCATCAAGGTCATCCTCTGTGGATTTGTGTGGGTGTTTCTTGAACACTAATCTAGGATGCTCCATTATATCTATTAATTTGGGTGAATCCATGATCTAGCTTTCAAAAATGAAATTGTGCGATGAAAAAAAATACCTTCCAATGTTTTTAGGGTTTAGCAATGAAATTAATGAGAAATCTCTTCAATCTTCTTTGAAATCACCTTAGAATGCTTTGTAAACACTTATGTAACCCAAAAGGTGTGAAATCAAAACAAGAAATACCTTTTTGTTACTTCGCATGCCAAAAAGTAGATAATAATTAATGCATTATACCATTTGTCACATAACAGAGGATAGAAAATTCATTGTTGATCTACCAACTATGAAACAAATTCTTGTGAACAAAATATATTGTCATAAATTCCCTTCTTCATCTGCATATGCCAATAACATTCACTATTGTCTCATATTCAGGGGTCGGGTAAGGATTTTCATGCACACCAGAAACTGGTGTGATCTTCCCTATAGCATAAATGTTCTCTTTTCTAACCCATGTCTTGGTCATTTCCTTTGTAACTTCCTCAACATAAATTATTTTATTCCCTTTATCATTTTTTTCACCGTTCTTTTCTATGGAACTTCTTATATTACTATATCTACAATTCCTTGCAATATGACCAAAATTTTTGCAATTCAAACATGTCACATTTCAATACCTTGTAATTGTTTTCTATGCCCTTAGTCTTCATTGCTTCACAATATGTCCAAAGTTGTTTTATTTGTAATAGGTTATGTTCCTTTGGCTCACATAATTACTCATCTTTGATCTACACTCATTTGATTTGTGTCCATACTTGTAGCAAGTGAACAAATAACCAAAAAATATGTAGCATTAGATATGCTTCTCCACGCCTCTCTATGCCCA
Organism: Thuja plicata; assembly: GCA_018584345.1. Classification (NCBI taxonomy): domain Eukaryota; kingdom Viridiplantae; phylum Streptophyta; class Pinopsida; order Cupressales; family Cupressaceae; genus Thuja; species Thuja plicata. The sequence goes on along the minus strand of MU225615.1, from coordinate 2,177,646 downwards.
AATTTTTTACATGTAAAGCATCTGCTATTGAATTTGATTGCCTCATAGGTTTCTTCTTAGGTTCTTCAGTTTGATTCTTTGATGAATTGAGTCTCTCTCCCAATCTTGAACTTTCTCCTTTCTCAAATCCAAGTCCTTGAGTTTATCCTTTATGTCTTTATCTTTCAATTTGTGCATCAAGCTTCACTGAACTAGATTTGAATTTTTCTTTGAATAGATTAGCTACTGCAAGTTCACTCCAAAAAAATTCATCGACTCTTTCAAGCTCCTGCTCATTATGTCTGGATTCCTCAATATTAATCTGCAACTTCCAACTTCACCATTCAATTTGTAACATTCTTCTGTCTTTTCCTTCAATGCTTGCTCAATATTTTTCTTAGCTTCAATATCCTTATTCATATTCATTACCATAGCTTCCAATTCATGCTTCAAATTATCTTTGTCTCTTGCAATTTGTTTACATTCATCATATTTATCTTTGAGGGCCTTTGACTCATCTTTATGCTTCAATTGATCAACAAGGTATTTCCTCTTATCTCTATATTTTTCCATTGTTCTTTTAGATTCTCAATGAAACTTTCAACATCCTTAAGCTTCTTTTCCAACTCTGAGTTATGAATATTTGATTTATCAAGATCACCAAGTGCAACCAAGAGCTTCTTCTAATCACTCCTAGAAACTGTTAGATCCTCCATCAGGACCTTCCTCAAGTGGTTAGACTTCTTCCAAGGACCAAATCTCTGATACCAATTATTAGGATTGAGGAACACTTAGAGGGGGGTGAATCAGTGTCCTAGCTCTTAATACCTTTTTAACTTGATTGAATAACCATAAAATGAAAGAAATGAATAATAAACAACTAAAATAAAAGAAAAGCATCCACAACATCATAACACCATGATTTTTGTGTGGGAACCTGGTTAAGGGAAAAACCACAGTGGGGATAGAACCCACAAGTATTACTTTTGCAGAAATAAGTTACCCTATTAGGGGTTTAATAAAAAAGGAGAATGCACATGCATTTAGGATTATAGTCTAGAGCTCACTGCTTAGATTAAAAATCAGGTATACAACCTTCAAAGGCTCACTACCATACAAAATCAATGGATAACAGTCCAATCAAAAGTGAATTGAGAAATAACATCAACAATTCTTGAGCAGTTCCATGTAAGTGCTGAATAAATCTTCTCAAATAATAATCAAATCTCTTCTCATAGATCCATCAATAAAATACAACATATAGAAATCATATCCAATCATCTCTCATTAAAGACATCTCATAAAATTTCTCTTATATATCCAACGTCAAATATATTTACTCACTCTGTCAGCCTTAAGAACAAAATAGATAATGTGTGAAGTGTCGACTAGATCTATCACCAAAACATGTTCCTAACCATGAATGCAAGCATAAGTGTCATTACACATGTCGGCTCAATCATTACCAACTATCAAACCAATCAGATCATTGATCCAATAGGATTGCTGATTGATCCACTGACCAGTTGTCAAAGTCCTCCACTAAACTCTATAAACTAATACTTAGGAAGCTATGATTATGTCAGATGATAATATAAATGGATACAATCATAGACCAAAGTACATAGAACCTCTCTGAATCTCCTCCTAAGTTTGCACCTTAAAAAGTGATCATATGTGTCTTCATCGAACCATATATTGAAACCAATAAATTGTGTCTACTATTCCATACTTAGCCAAATATGATAGTCTATCCTTCAGTATTATCATATCAAAATCAATCATCATTAGAATAGTGTATGGTTTTCATTAATGAAAACATACAACTCCTTCATATCATCAATCTCATGCCAACACATTCCTCTTTCCTATTATGTTGTTCTCAATCATGTAATTTTAGTATCTTACATTATTGGGGCTCTTTGTTTTACATGATGTCCATTGTGAGCAACATAATAGGTCTATCCCTTTGTCTTTCCACTGAGGGGAAAGGTTTCTATATTATTCACTCCTTCTAAGGGATCTATTATCTCTTTTTTGTTTGAATCTTTTATACTACGATGTCCTTCCATGCATGGAATTTTTTGTTAAGGATATTTCTCTTTACGAGATTGATATCCTTCTTTACAACCTCTTCCTTTATTGAAAGAGTATATCTCGTATATTATATTTTTCCACTAAGTTTTCATAATGTGACATCCTTTCTCTTTTCACTTCTTTCATAGAACCCATCTTCTCTTTATGGATTTGCATATTTTATAATGGGATATTCTTTTTATCATGAGATTCTTTATTTCATGCAAGGCATTATCATATTTGTTAATAATATTTGTATGCCTCAAAGAGCATGTCTATTATAAAGGATCTTCTACTTATGGAGTGTATGATGTGTCTCTTCTTTTCCAAAAGATCCATTGTTTCTTTGATAACTTGATTATTTTATAACATGATAGCCTTTCTTGCAAAAAATTTTTTAATACATAAGGGTCTTTCTCTTTTCCAAGAGATGTATATCCTTTTTCACAACCTTATCCTTGTGTGAAAGTTCATGTTTATTATAAAAGATATATCAGTTAAGGTATAAAATGTATCATGTTTTCCTTTTCCTTCACCCTTGGAGGAAAGGTCTCATTTTCTAAATCTTCTTTTCTTTCTAAGGATCCACTTTCCTTAGCATCATGGCATTTTTTTTATCATGTGACGTTCTTTCTTACATGGAATTGTTCATTTTGATTTAGGATTATCTCTTATACCGAGGTTGGTATATTTGATCACAACCTCTTACTTATTTGTAAAATAATTTTTATCCTAAAAAAATACCCTCACTTAGGGGCTTAAAGTGTGTCATCCTTCACCAAGAATTCATTTTTCACCTTGCAATACGGGGCTAAAAGTGGGCATTATTGTTATCCTCCCCTATTTGTCTTGAAGATGTTATCTTTGTTCAAGAACTCTACTTGAAGGTATATTTAGTTTAACCAAGATCTCTTCCTTTCAAGGGTCTCTTCCCATTTGTGGATATCCTTTCACAATTATCTATTCCTTGGCTAACTAGAGTCTTCACTCTTTGCTAGGGACTTTGCGATATATTGTTGTTTTAAGGATATCTCCTTATTTTTGGAAGTAGGTATCCTTGTTCTCTTTTTCTTATGATGCCACCATGTTCTTATGTCACCATCATAAGTAGTGAGGCATACATGCAGCTTTCTTATACATTATGCAACATTATTGATCCCTAAGGAGACTATTCTTTCCTTAGGATTAATAATTTTTATTGGTCCTTAGACTAAACTCTTTTTATCGAGCCTTAGACTAATAAATTTTTGGTCCTTAGACTAACTACTTTTTATTGAGCCTTAGACTAATAGTTTTTTGGTCCTTAGACTGATCACTTTTATTGATCCTTTGACTACATTTTATGTATCCATACAGGGACTATGATTTCTATGGGACTGATCCTATAAGTCGTCCTATGTGAAAAATTTCATAAGCTACCCTATGCGCAAAATTTCATTAGCCGCCCAGTGCACAAAATTTTATAAGCCACCCTGTGCAAAAAAACAAGGTACAATTGACTAGCATTACATATCTTTCCATACCATCAATTCTCTCTCTCTCTCTCTCTCTCTCTCTATCTCTCTCTCTCTCTCTCTCAGGATGAGTGGAACTAGCATAATACAAATTGCTAGCCTTTCTACTCTTTCCTCTTCCTCTTCTCCTATGGATCACCTAACATAACACAAATTGCTAGACTATTAAATTCATGGTCTCTCTCCTTCCTTCCATGCTCACATATCTTTTCTATTGGGTTAGATTATGAAGTGGTTTCTCATCCTTGGTTTGTTCCCTTTCCATGTGACTACATGTTCTTTTTCAATATCTTTTCATACATGATACTAGTGGTTTGGATGTTTTCTTTCCTTGGGTGTGGTTCTTCTTCTTCTAGTGTATACAATTTTATGATTGTTTAGCACCCACCTTAGTGTATTTTCATAGTAGGACTTTATATGGCACATAATTGACACCTAAATTCAAATATAAGTCCTATATTAATTCAATTTAATTTTAAATTGAGGTTGGCAGTTATTTCTAAGTGTTCTCATCTATTATTAATCCAATCCAATAATTTATTTAATCACATACACCTTATGTCACCATTTGCAACCTTTGTATTTCTTCTCGACCTCAAAATTAGTTGTACTTCGTTATCTAGCATCCCCTAATTACCTAGGGCTGGTGGTTTAAATCTGGGATTTGATTGTGGGTACATAATTCCCTAGGCATTCTAGACCAGGTATAGAACACCTTAGTTGTTATATACCTCGATATTTGGGCTTAGATTTGAATCGAATCCCTATCTTGGTAATTTAGTGGGGTATTTGGATTTATAGTCAGCAACCCTCCTGATGTTTAACCCTCAAAATATTGTGAGAGGTATTTGAATGGCCTATCTCTCCTCAGTTTTGCATCCATTACTACACTCAAGTATCCACATCTATTATCAAGCAATCAACTTCAGTCTTTGAAGATAAGCATTCAATATCTAAAGCATTTTAAGATATTTCAAGAAAATCTTCTCCATGGATCAAGCTTCTTTCCCTCTTTAAAGGCCAAGAAATGGAGTCAACCATCAAGGAAGAGGGTCTACATACATTCAAATCTCCACATTCATCCAAGTCTTTAACCATTCTCTCTATCATTCAAGCATTGTGGAAAACTTAAAAATCCATTACATAACGTTTTATCTTTCATGATTTTTTTTTTGGTTTCTGTGTTAACTCAAAGCTATTGCATCAACATATTTGATCACATGGAAAGAAGCATTTTTATTACCAAGGTATGACATACTTTATTTTTTAGATCTAGCCTCTTCTATATAAAAAAAATGATTTCATTTAATTTATTTATTTCAAGGTGGATTCCAAATGGGTTTTGACCAACACAAATTCCTCTATCCAATCTTTTTCACATTATTTTGTGTGCAGGAACATGTAATAGATCTCTCGTGACTCAATTTGGAAGGTGCGGGACCTGTCAGATGGACTGTGAAATTTTTAGGCAAAATCACTAGGTATACAGTGCCTCAAGTGATATGTACTTAGGAACATAACTCCCAGGGCCTTTTTTACCTACCGAGTCTGCTCCAAATTCAGACTACAGGTCAGTACAACCATCTGGTTTTTGTTTCAGGTCAGTACATTTGTTTGTCTATTTTTCGTCAATCTATATTTTCTATAACTTGTCATACTTTCTTATTGACCTTCTATCTTGCATCATCCTATCATTTCCCCTCTAATGAAATTAGTCAATTAATTATTACGAAGGATCATTGTACTCATTTAGTGCTTAAGTCCTACTTGAGCCTATTGGGTCATCTTTCTTCTAATTGTGCATTAGGAAATTGGAAAGAATTCACATTGATTCCATTTCCTTATTATATACGTTGTAAATGTGATAATATACCTAGTACCTACCTTTGACTTACGCTCATTGTTAAGGATGTTTCTAACTCCTTTTGGAACTCAATCCTTGAGAGAACCCCATGCAAACTATCTGGTTAGAAGGGCAGACTCATTAGCAACACTGGTAAATTGTAGCTTTTGACAACATCTCTTCAAGAAATCCATGTTTATTTTCTCTCCCTCTTTATAATATCAAACTATATGGCTAATAAACTATAGAGAATTCATAAACCTTCCTCTAGAGAGGTTTGGAGGAGGAAAAAAGGTTTTCCCTAGTCAGTTGGGACATAGTTTGTCAACCAAAATCTATGGGGGGGCTTGGTATTAGGTGAATCACCCATCTCAATAAAGCTCTTCTTTCCAAGATTGGCTGGAAACTTGTCATCCACACAACCAATTGGAGTGACTTTATGATTGCCAAATATTTTAACAATGAAAAGTTTTGTCATTTCCTTATTGTGTCAAGCCTCTCTAAAGGTTCCAGGATTTGGAACAACATTATTAAGTTTAGGTGTATATTTCATATGGGACTAAAATGGTAGATTAGGTATGGTTATATGATACACTTTTAGGATGATACATTGTTAGGGGATGTGCCCTTATCCTCCCACCCAATGTTCAGTACCCTATGTGGAACTACAAAATGCATCTTTAGGGATCAGGTGGCTGATTACTTAACTAAATTTAATTTATGGAAGGACATTTCCCTTTGTTTCTAGGATCAAAAATAGTTCCTACCTCTGACTGCATATTTGCAAAAGTGGCTCTAATAGGTGAGGATTCCTATATTTCAGAGGGAGGACCATGTTTTTTGGAGTAGGATTGCTAGCAGTCAATTCACTATGAAGACAACTTATCACCTCCTTCTTCATTGGAATAATGAGGCTAATATGTGGAAAAGAATTTGGAACTCTCAACTTGTCCCTAAAATAAATTTATTCTAGTGGATGGTTATGCACAAAAAAATCCTTAAGTAAGACAATCTTGTTAAGTGTGTATTTAAGTTTCCAAACTACTGCACTCTCTGTACTCATAGTGCAGAAAGGATCTCCCACCTGTTGATTCACTACCCATGTACAAAAGAGATTTGGAGTAAGGTGTTGCACTTGTTCCAAATGGACTAGGTTATAAATAGGGAGATCTAATAGCTTTTCTTCAATTGGAAAGGAATTTACTTTAACCCCCTTATCAAACAACTATGGAAGAAAATTCCTCCCCATTTGATTTGGAGTGTTTGGAAAGAAAGGAATCACATAACCTTTAGGGAGGTGGAGTGTTCAACTGAGGTTTTTTTTTGTAAATTCCAAAGAGCTTCGTCAGAGAAATTAATTGTCTTCACTGGTCCTAGCACTTCCTCCTCCCCCCCCTTGCAACTTGATAACATAACTACCAAAAATTTGGTCATTACCGAACCCTATGCAAAAGTGGGCAATTCAAAGATGATAAAAAGGAGGAATACCAAATGGACCCCCAAAAACCAATTTGTCTTAAGCTAAACTTTGATGAAACAACTAAGTCTAGTTAGAATGCTACTGTTGTTGAGGGTTTTATCAGGAGCACATTGGGAATATGGTGGTAGCTTATAGTGGAAATTTACAATACCACCCTAATAATCAACTGGAAGTTATGGACATCCTCGAGGGTCTCAAAATTGTGCTATCAATTGGTGTCAAAGCCCTATCCATATAAGTAGGTGACTCAAAGCTCATTTTTATGTTGTCAAAAGTTTATCTCAAGTAAATTGGTTAATTGATGTAATTGTGGTAGATATACAATGTATTCTCCTAGGTCTTGATTCCTTTGACATTAATCATGTTTATCATGAAGGTAAATTAGTTGTGGACTTACTTTCTTTGATAGGCTACAATTTGGAAGGAATTAGATGCTAGAGGAAACCAAATTTCCTCCCTGTGGACATCTAAACTCTCATGAGGTGAGAGAACCCAAATCCTACAAGGAATCATGTGTAATAGTCTGGTTTATTTTTGGTGTCTCTTGATGTGTACCTCATGGTGTTGGGGTTTCTCTTGTTTCCACCCCTTTAAGGACCATAGTGAGTGAGGGATTCTAGGTAATAGGGTTTTTTGAATTCAAATATGAGCTTGATGAAGTGACATGATGGCCTAGGGACACATACTTACTTTATTATATATGATACTAAACTCGATCCCCCTTACATGCCTAACTCAGCCTAGGTGGCTTCTAGATAATAATGATTATTACGAGAATTAGATGGTGGGTCATAATATGATGACCTAGAATCATGCTTTGATCACGCATAGTCACCTTTATATTTATTATTCTCATCCTAGCAAAGGAGTTTAGCCCTTGTACTTTGTGGTAAAAATAATTTATCTTGTGGGGAACCATAGCCTACATGAGCCTTTTTGGGGGGTGTTGTTCCCTTTTCTTGCTGATATGAAAATACCCTCTGAGGGTTCACTCTATTTATCCCAAACACTGACTCAGCATAGAATAGAATAACAGAAACAAGGTTTTGAAACCTTCTGCACTTTGAGTTCCACAAACTCGGGCGGGAATACCCCTAAACAGCTTTGAATAATGAAATCACTAAATTATTCAACCTTGCTTTTGGTGGAATTACAAGAAATGTTCACTGTAACTTTTACTGAAACAGACCGAAACTGAAAGTAAAGATTTTGATTTAAAAGATGATAGTCATCTCACTGAACAAAAATAGACCAGTGTTCAATCCTAG
>MU225615.1:2071014-2131542 GCA_018584345.1 Thuja plicata | reverse complement strand
ATGTTTCATGTAATGAACCTGAATCAAGCAAAGAAGTATCACAGATTATAGATGAGGATGTCACACCAAAAGTTTCAAAATTCACATCTAGGTATCATTCAAAAGATGATATCATTGGAGATCAGAGAAACAGTTTTTTGACTAGATCTAAAGAAAAAAGTTTAACAGTGGATGAAGAAGTATGTTTACTTTCACAGATTGAACCTTTAAATGTTGAAGATGCTTGCAAGGATTCTGATTAGCAGAAAGAAATGGAAGAAGAATTATATCAAATAATAAAAAATGATACATGGGAATTGGTTCCTAGACCTAGCGACAAAAATGTGATTGGAACAAAGTGGGTATTCAGGAACAAGATGAATGAAGATGGGACAGTGGTCAGAAACAAAGCAGGACTAGTGTGTAAAGGTTATGCGCAGAGGGAAGGGATAGATTACACTGACACATTTTCCCCTGTGAGAAGATTAGAAGCTATCAAGTTATTCTTGGCCTATGCAACATTCAAAGAATTCAAAGTATATCAAATGGATGTCAAATCTTCCTTTCTGAATGGTGACTTGAAGGAAGAAGTCTACATAGAACAGCCTGAAGGATTTAATATGTCAGATAAACCAAATATGGTATGCAGATTGAAGAAAGCACTCTATGGAATTAAACAGGCCCCAAGAGCTTGGTATGAGAGACTAGATGGTTATCTTACCAAGGTTAGATTTAAGAAAGGAGAAACAGATGGTAACCTATTCATAAGAGAGACACCTAATGGACTATTACTTGTTGCCACATTTGTTGATGACATTATCTTTGGAGGTAATGACAAGCTTAGTGCAAAATTTGCAAAAGAAATGCAGAATGAATTTGAAATGAGCATGATTGGTCCTATAAAATACTTTTTGGGATTAAATGTAAAGAAGACAGATAAAGGGATATTTATAAATTAGTCCAAATATGTGAAGGAAATATTGAAGACTTTCAAGATGGAAGACTACAAGCCAGTATGCACTCCCATGATAACACAAAGCAATCTTTCAAAAGAAGATGATTCCATAGCAGTTGACAAGACATTGTATAAGTCTATGATTGGAAAACTTATATATCTTACTCAATCTAGACCAGAAATATCTAATGCAGTGTGCATTGTTGGAAGATTTGCAACAAAACCAAAACAGAATCACCTAATGGCAATACAAAGAATATTCAGATATCTAAAGGGAACTATAGACTATGGTTTATGGCATCCTAAAGAAGAGATTGTACAAATTCATGTAGAGTACTTTTGGAGGAGCAGTATTTCTTGAAAATAGGTTGGTTTCTTGGGTATGCAAGAAGCAAAATTGTATCTCTCAGTCGATAGCAGAATCTGAATATGTTGTAGCAGTATTGAATTGTTCAACAATGGTTTGGATCAAGCAGATGGTTAAAGATTTTGGTATACAGGTTGATTATCCTATTGTTATTCACTGTGATAAAACCAGTACTATCAACATGTCCAAAACCCTGTGATACACACCAAGATAAAGCACATTGAGATTAAATACCATTTTCTTAGAGAAAAAGTTGCAGATAATGAAGTAAAATTGGACTATGTAAGCACCAATGAACAATTGGCAGATATTTTCACAAAGACTTTATCAAAAGATAATTTTGAGTATCTCAGGGAGAATTTGGGAGTAATTCCCTCTCCTGAGTATGATTAGATAAAGCAACAAGAATATCAGTCCACTGTGACTGATGAATGGTTGACTACTCTACTTCTAGAGTAGTACTTGTGCCTAATTGTTTATGGCGCCCTTTGCCATTGATGTCAAAGGGGGAGTATATAATAAGGGGGAGCATATAATTTGGGGGAGTATAAACACAAACAGAGGAGCTACATTAGTGTAGAGGAATCTTTGATGAGGATATTGAGAAGATTGTAAAAAGAAAGAAGACACCATGTGCTGAAGATGTTTTTAATATCATATGTTTCCATCAATGTCAAAGGGGGAGATTGTTGGAGATTTACTTCTGGAAAGCTTGTTGATTGTATGTTTTTCATTAACGACAACATATAATATACAACAATGTTTTGTATGTACTTATCAAAATGATGTTATCAAGCCTTGCACGGTTATAATAATGTTGTTTATGCTTTGTTCATACAAGAAAACTCAGATATGAATTTTCAACTGTGTTGCGTAATTCTGTTAGACGACAGTTATAGTTTCTGGAGGTTGTCTGTATAGAGCCGACATATTTGCATTAGTTCTTGACTTGTGCCTATCTTCGGGATATGCGTGTGTATACTCAAGTTTAGTTATGAGTTGAAGAGAGTTATCTAAAGGCGCCGAACATGTTTCAACAAGATTGCGTTGTTAGAGTGAATTTGGTGAGGCCGACTTTGTGAAGCATCACATCTATTCATTTTATATTGCGTGGTTGTAATTATACTTACGTGATTAGTAAAGCCAAAAAGGATGTTATGAAGAGTTTCCTAACAAGTCCCATGATCTCATACTTTGAGGAAGATACTTATAGTACTTCATTTGTGGAATGCTAAGTGTGAATGATAAGAAAAGATACAGAAAAAGTGCAGAGCAGAATATTAGATGTATTTCATTCATCAAGAATCTATGTGAACAAGTAGTGGAAGATTACAATACATTGGAATTGATCAAGACAGCAGGTCTACTCTACAGTTCATAATCAGATATAGTGTATATCTGTTCTACAGAAGGTTGTAGCCTTCACCATTAAAACAGTGAGCTTTTGGACAGTGAGTCCTCACCCTTAATCGAGTTATTTGTAAAAGACTCCTAACAGGGTCAGACCCTTAACCAAGTCACTATACTTATTGCATTGTAAAGAAAAACCCCTAACAGGGTTGCAATATCTTCTAATAGGGATTATTATAAACAAGTATAGTTCATTGTGGGTGTTAATTCCCACCGGGGTTTTTACCATTTGGTTTCCCCATAACCAAATTGTGGTGTTGTCTATTGTGTTATCTGAATGTGCATTTACTTTATTGTATTCTGGAGTTAATAAAAGAAAAGAATTAAATTAGCTAATAATTGATTCACCCCCCCCCTCTCAGTTATCCTTTGGGACTATTGTAACATAATTCATAGTGAATAGACAATCCTATGATGGAAGATTCAATAAAAAATGCTCAAATGCATCTAATTATGATGTTCCACAAGCTAAGATGATCTCAATTATGTTCCTTTAATGATGAACTATCTTAGAATCAATTAGCATTATCTAGTTGCAATGAATGATCTATCCATATGTCAATGCCTTGATTGATCTGGGTTTTATAGATTTCCTTATGGAGGGAAAAGTTCAAATTTGAATTTGATGGTTGGGATTGATCCTAAAAGAGAGGCTAAGATTAGAACCTTGAGTGATCCATATCCTCTCATTTGATTGGTTAGTGAGTTAACTTTTAAGCCATGTTGAGGTGGATTTTAGAACAATTAATTAATTTCATTTACTTAATAAATATAGCCATGGGGATTTTTAATTTTGATTTGATTAATTAGGCTTGGATTAATTAATGAATTAATTCCCTCTTCTTTGATGATGATCCATTGATGCTTGATTATTTGATTTCTAATTTCTGATGAATTATGCAATTAAATCAATTTGATTCAATTACACAATTAAGATTGAGACTGGATTTGATGTCCTGATTAAGACCTAGGACAATTCAATTATGATTTAAGCCTCTGATTAGAACAGACCAATTTTAGGTGATTAAATTTTCCCCTCTTTGAATTGATGTGCGTTCAGTGTGTTGATTCAAAGAATGTCTAATTTCGATAAGATTCTGATTGATTGAATAGTTTGATATGAATCCTGAAGAAATTATTCATGATTAGAAATCAATGTTGAACTTGATTGAACTTAAATCAATTGAGATTCTAAAGATATTAGAGATTCCATAAAGATTGATAAAATTTATTAGCATAATCAATTTGTTGTGATGTGATGAAATTGATTACCTGCCCAATTGTTGAAGATGATAATGAATAACCAATTTGATGTGATGTGATGAAATTGATTACCGTTATGATAGATTCTGAAGAATTGATCAAATAATCAGTTTGATGTGATGCAATAATACTGATATCTAGCCAGAAGATCTTGAGAGGTTAAACGAGTACCTAGTTTGATGTGGTTTGATGAAACTGATTACTATTGATAAGTTTGATCGAGATAACTAACTTGATATGGATCCTGATGAAGTCAATTTTCTCCTGATGTTGTAATAGGAGTACTACCAATTTGATGTGGTGTGATGATATTGAAATTCCCCCAGGTGATTTTGACATACTAATGTTGATAAAACCAATCAATTTGATATGATACCTAATAAAAATTACTCGTTCTGAGATTGATTGATTTATTGATTTAGGATCATCAACTTGATATGATGCCTGATGAAATTGAAGCCCCAACTAATGAAAATTTGATTCGCTTGATAACCTAATTGATGAAGAAGATTTGAAGATAATTTAATTTTGGAGACTATAATTATGACAAGAATTTGATGATGCCCCAATTGTTAAGACATTTTGATGATTCACCTGACTGATCAAATTAATGATGCCCCCTCAGAAGAAAAATTGAAACAAAATCACTTAATTAAGATTTTGTGATGATTAAATTGGATATGCATCAATTACTGGAATAGTTGAGTCAAATTTTGATTTTGATTTTGACTTTGATTCCTGACAGACAGTGTACCTTCAAGTTTAGTGTTAGTATAGTTGGAATAAATTAGGAAAGTTATGTAATGAGAGGGGAGGGGTGAATCAATACCCTTAAAAATTTTAACCTGTCACACTGATCAATTACTAAGTTGAACATAGTGCATAAAATGAACATAAAGTAAATATTCCAAACCATAAAATATGCAATACATAACACATAGATTTTTGGTCATGCAGAAATCATTTGTTAGAGGAAAAAACTACCGTGGGTATGACACCCAAAATCCTTCACTACTACAGTAAAAGGTTGCTCATTTAGAGCTACAAATTTTAGCTACCTTTTATAGCTTACTCTATTGGGATTAATATTCTTGGTTAAGAGTACAAAAGACTTATTCAGTCTACCTTATTAAAGGATTTTATAGTCTCTAATCTAAGAGATGTACCCAGTTAAAGGATTTATAAAGTATAAAGACTTGTTAGGGCTTACCCACATTTGTACTTATATTAATACAACATAATTCAATAAAATATGTCTGATAGTAATGCATCAATCAAATTTTATCTAGACTCATTATGTTCTCTAACTCTGTTACCATATTTTGTACTCGGTAACTTAGTATCATAAGCTCTGCTTTATTCTGTATGCATCTCTTTTTTCTCTCTTCACTATCAATTATTCAACTTAAATACCAACAACATCATCATCAATCCTATTGACAACTTTATCAAATCCCTCTACTCATTCTTTAGATTGATCTCTTATATGATTTTCAGGCAGTTAAATGTGACTAAGGCGGTTAACTAGATCTTAGGGTAGCATAAATCAATGATGGAGATTAAGTGGTTAAACTTAGGTTACATCTCCAATGTTGTATGCCTTTTGAAACTTCATTGGTGGATTTGCCTCATGATAATATACAATCATGTGTTTGGAATCCCAATGATTCACCTAACTTTTGTCTTGAATCTATGTAACACTTCCTACTCAGTGTCTAGATACAATGTATCTAAATTCAAATGAAATGTCAGCTCTTGAGTGCTCGGTAACATACTTGTGCTTACTCGGTAACTTTGTACTCACTTCTCAGTGTTTATGAGTGCTCGGTAACTGTCTTTTCATATCTCAGTATATGTAGCTTGCTCGGTGCTTGATAACTGCTTGGTGGTTGTCTTAGTTGTCTTTACCAACTGTGTCTTCTTCATTGTATGACTTCCTTCCTTCGGTTTCTTTCACCGATATATGAATTTAAAAAAAAACTAATGACAAAAAACTCTCTTTAGGAGTAACAATCTCCCCCTTTGACATTAGTTTGGCATTTTGAAAAAAAACTTCAAAGTCATCAAAATTCTCAAAACTTCAAAAATGTATGATTCCCCCTTTGATAATGCTTCTCAAAATTTTACTAATTATATCTCCCTTATATATATCAAAAATTATATCTTCGTATTGATTTTTTTTTACTTTTACACATATAAATATAAATATATATCCCCCTTTACTATATATATCACCATTTTTTTGATAAACATGCCAAAATATTACTTAGTCTTGTCTTCCAGAGGTATCTTCTCAAAAATGTGTTTATACTTAGCCTTTGCATCAGATAGGCCTACCTCCCAGGTATCCTTCAGTGTTTGCATAACAACCATTTGAGTAGAAATATTTGTTGCCATACCAGTAATAGTGTCTAATGAACTACCATAGAGAGTGGCAATTAAATCTTGGGGTTTCTTTAAGTGATTCTGCATAGATTCCATGTGGGGAATGAGTTTAGCTTGTAGCTCTAGGATTTCTAACCTTAGTTTGTGCTCTGCATTTATGAGATCTTGTTACTTTACCATTAGTTATTTGATCTTTGAGTAATAATCCTATAGGGATCCAAGCTCGGTTGAAATGCTTTTTAGCTACTTGGTCAGCTCTTTTTCAACAGTTGCCTCTTTCTCCTTGATCTCTTTAAGGAATTGAGAAATGGAACAAAACTGCTGAAATAATAAAAGAATATCAGAAAACTTTCTCTCCATGTCAGTGCATGCTTCAGAAAGAGATACCTTGTCAAGTGCAATGTTCTTCAAAATCTCTTCCAATAGTTTTTGTTCCATGCTCTTCTAATGAATTTTCATCATGCCATTGATTGTGTCTTGGTTCGATTCACGCACTTGTTTAACCAGATCTTCAACTTGATCAAGTAGATTTGCCTCCTCATTTGTAGTAGCATCTAACATAATCTCTTGTAATACTTCTTTAACATCTTCTAATATAGTAGTTTATTTCTTCTTCTGAAGTGATTTATTTTGTATGGCCTTGAGTCTTACTAATTCAACATATTCTTTCATGTCATCACGATCCATATTTTCCATATCTACCTTAGGTAGTATGATATGTTGGCTCATATCTATATGTTTCCTCTTCTTTTATTTATTATTTTTATTTGTTATAATACTATCACCAGTGGACAATATGGTGGATGGAGATGCCTTTAATGCATGAGATACACTTTCTTCTTTAATTTCTTCTTGCTTGTCAGTACCTTTGGTTGTCGGTGACTCTTCTTTCTTTTGTTCTTGTTTCTCTTCGGTTTTCTATTTTGTCTTTTCCTCTTTCTTGTCTTCTATCTTATCTTCTTCCTTTTTTTCTTCCTGCATGTTCTTTGTCTTATCCTTTTCTTGTTCCTTTTACTGTTCCTTTTCTTGTTCCTTCTGTACTGTGGTGTCCTCAATAGAAGGTGCCTTGGTGTTTTGTTATGTGTTAGGCTTGGTGACCTCAGGCTCCTTAGTTTCTCCTTGTTCTTTTTCATAGGTGTTTCAGTTCCTTTCTCTTCTGTATCAGTTTCCATAAATTAAGCATTCCAATATCAACATCTAAGTACTCGTTGACTTGTTCTAGAACTTCTTCTAATAGTTTTGCATCATCAAAATCAAGTGTATCCATTTGTTCAATTTTTGTGTCCTTTTCAGTCATCACATATTCATCTTCTATAATTTTTTTGGTAGGGGCCTCCTCTGTAATATCTTCAATCAAAACTTCTTATTTATCCAATGTAAGGTCAATAGGATCTTCCTTACTTTGCACTTCGGTATCTTGATCTTTTTCTTGTCTTATCTTCCATGTAAATAGAAAGAAATTTGCTCCATTGGACATTGATCTCTTCTTTTACTTTCTCTAACTCTCCATTCATGATCCTTAAAGATCTACCTTTGATAATAAAATGGTTAGAGTAGGTTTTCATTTTCTCATCTATCTCAATTAAAAACATAGTAGGTTGTGCTAGAATTAGGGATCTCTCCCTCATTTGATTTTCAATGTTTAATGCATACTTCCATCTAGCATTAATTTTGATATTTAACTCAGTAGGTAGATGGTTGACAACTTTAATTGGTGTAAGTTTAAAGTTATTCAAAGTAAAAACGACAGCCTTTTCTATCTTGGTTTTACCTTCTTCATTTTGGTTGTCATACTTCATGTATATGATTCTAGAGATTCCTCCATTCTTCTTAAGTAACTCAAGTGACTCATCTAGAGTAATTTGTATTCTACCCAAGCTTATATTATTATGTTTTCTGAGGTCTTCAATGTCTATCTCGGTGTATTATTTCAAGCTCAATTTCCTCTTTGTTTGAATTGTAGCCTTCTTATTTCTCACATGTGTTTTACCTTTTGGCTCATCTTCTTCTGATTTCCTTTTTTCTCATAGTGTAATTGTGGACTGTGTGTTTGGTCTGGTTGTCTTAGCACTTGGTGAGGCCTTCATTTCTAGTGGTTCTTTCCATTTTGTGTTAGAGGATTCATCCTTGTCTATTTCATCATAAAATCTGTGATCCTTTGATAAATTTTCAATCATTTTGTTTGTCCTCCTTTGGGTTTTAGGTATTAAGATTTCTTGTTTTCTATTCTCTTTAACCTCTTCATAGGTTCCATACCTTTTGGCTCTTTTTCCAGAAGAATTGGCTAAAAAAACTTCTATTTTTTGAGTTTCAATGTCTGTGTCCATCTCGTATCCCATATACTATATCCAGATACTTCTTGGTTCAACTGCCTTTATGATACATCTTCCAGTGTATATCCTATACTTCTTATGCATCTTATATTGAAAATTAAGGAAATAACCATTCATAATCATATCAAGATCTTCACCTAGACTTGGGATGTACTCATGTATTTAATATATGATAGGTTTCTCAATGCTCCATGTAACATTACCAATAGATGGGAAGAAATTCATAAAATAGATATATATGCATACTAGTAATAATCCAAAATTCAAAGTGTTTGTATTTTATTTCCTTATGGTATTCATGTTATCTTCCAATTACTTCAGAAAAATCTCACAAACGTCAATCTACATGTCCTTCTTCACAATTTTCTACGCCAAATATACAACTCCACATGGTACATTTTCAACCCTTGAAGATTGAAATGCTCGGTAGGATATAAAATTACATGAAAAGTTTAGTTTTGGGTCTTCAATAGTGTAATTCTTCATACCTCTCCAATCCCACTTTTATTTGGTTAATTCGCTCAGTTTTTTCTTCTCAATTTGCCTTATAGCCTTTGGCTTGTCACCAATCGGGTAACTAGATACGATGTGTAAAACATCTTTTGTGATCTTCACTGGTTGGTCAAGCCACATGAATTGGTCATGGACTTGGGTGATGACCATTCTTATCCATTCTATTTTAAATACTTTCATTATATGAAGGGCATGAGTGAAACCATTTGACTCCAAATGAATGTGGTCATCTTTCATCTTTTTGTTCACACATAGTTTCTAAAACAACATATCAATCTTAGCTATGCATTCTATGGGTTCTTAAGCTTAGGTGCCATCTTTTCATATTCTCTATTAAATTCACTTAGGGTTTCACATTTATTGGTTTGGTTGCGCAATCACAACTAGGGTAACACCAACTGATATCCAAATACATTCAATTGATCTTGGAAAATATTGTAATAGTTTAGGAATACCTTGTCAATCGCTTAAAGTTTCAGCTATGCAACTTTTCTCACAATCCTCTTGAAAATGGTAAGTGATAATGATACACAGCTGGGTCTATTTATAGCTTTCTCTAGGTTTTAGGGTTTCCAATGGTCATAAAGTAAAAATAAATGCTTTACCGATCCCTTTTATTGATTACCTTTACTTACTTCTTATTGAATGATGTAAAATATGAATTTAACAACATGTATCTGAATGCATCTAAATATGCTAATGTGGATCTCTTCACATATCCTAGGAACCGATTTAAGATTTTAAAGATTTTCTTTGTAGTTCCTATACATACCTTATGATTGATTAGGCAGAGTCGGTTGTACAAGATCTGGAGGATGTAGTGCCTTTGATGATGTTCCATCTTCCATGGTCTTTCTCTTCCATGCCCTATTCATCATCTCTCTCATCTTATCAACATTTAATTTTTGTTTCTAAGATGTCTCTTCCTCGGTTGGAGTTTTCTCTCGATACCTATAGTCTTTGGCAAGGTGACTTGTCTTGTGACAATGGAAACATGCCATTCCCAAGTTTCTCCAAGATCTCCTATTGTTTCTTCCATGTAGTAACATACAATTTGCATCAATGTGTCCATACCATCCATAGACTAAACATGATATCCTTGTATTGTAGTCCCATGGTATAGATTTACTCTGTTAGTTACTTTGCATGTTCTGTCGGTTTGGTACACATTTGTCATTTCTCCTTGGTGATCTGCATTCTTCCGATTTGTGACCATACTTGTTGCAAGTACTATAGTATCCATCAAACTTTGGTTTCCTTTTGTTGTTTACAATTCTTGATCTTCATTCAAATGCTCGGTGCCCATACTTATTGCAGTTATATAAATACCTATCAAACTTAGGTGAGCTTGATGACTTACCTCTTTTGCTTCTACATATGTTTTCAGTGCATCCAAGTTTCCCATAGTGGTAACAACTAGGCTTGTTTTTCTTCAGTGGAGAAGAAGTGTCTCTATTTTCAGCTTGCTTAGATGATTCTCCTTTCTTAGTAGTGCTCTCACTATTGAATCCAAGTCCAGTTTTGTCTTTTGATTGTTTCTAACCTTTGATATGTGCATCCAATGATCTTAGTGCTTCATCACTTCTCTTTATTACCTCACTAACTTCTTTTTCAGATTTCAATTCACTCACCAATCTTTCAACTTCACACTTTAGTTCTTGATTCTCAGATTCTTTCTCAACTATTTTAGTTTCAATTTTTTTTTATCTTCTTCATCTAATTTCAGTGCATTTTCAACTACTCCCTTAGAGTCAAGTATCTCATTGATTCTTAATTTTTATGCCTCTTGATCTTTCTTTTCTCACTTCAGTTGCTTGGTGAGTGTCTTGTTCTTTTCCAAGAGTTCTACAATGGTCGATTCAGCTTCATCACTCAAACTACCTTCAGATGTTGTCTCAAGATTATCAAGATGCTCTTGTGTAGATTTAAGTTCACTGCACAAGTGCTTTCTCACTCTCAAGGAATTTTCTAAATTTCTTTTCAGATCTTCAACCAGCTCTTGTGCATTTTCTAGTTCAAACTCAAGACTATCAATATTCTTAGATTGCTTGTAACTTTCCATAACCATGATCTTTCCTCTTAGGTGGTTAAACACTTTTCTCAAGAGACTAGCTTTGATAACAACTGTTAGTATAGTTAGAATAACTGAGGAAAGTTATGTACTAAGAGGGGAGGGGTGAATTAGTACCCTTAAAAATTTTAACCATTCAGACCGATCAATTACCGAGTTGAATATAGTGCATAAAATGAACATAAAGTAAATATTCCAAACCATAAAATATGCAACACATAAAAAAAATATTTTTGGTCATGCATAAATGATTTTTTAGAGGAAAAAAGTGTGGTGGGGATGACACCTACAATCCTTCACTACTACAGTAAAAGGTTTCTCAGTTAGAGCTACAAATTTTATCCACTTATGATAGCTTACCCTATTAAGAGTAATATACTCGGTTAAGAGTATAAAAGACTTATTCAGTCTACCTTGTTAAAGGAATTTACATTCTCTAATCTAAGAGATGTACTTGGTTGGATTTAAAAATTATAAAGGCCTATTAGGGCCTACCCAAAGATGGGATTTTTACTTCTCTAAATACACCACAATTCAATACAAAATGTCTGATAGTAATGCATTAACCAAATGTTGTCTAGGCTCATTATGTTCTCTAGCTCTGTTACCTTATTCTACACTCGGTAGCTTAGTATCATAAGCTTTGCTTCATTCTGCATGCATCTCCTTTTCCTCTCTTCACTATCAATTCTTCAACTTAAATACCAGCAACATGATCATCAATTCTATCAACAAATTTATCAACTCCCTCTGCTCATTCTTCAGGTTGATCTCTTATATGATTTTCAGGCAGTTAAATGTGACTAGGGCGGTTAACCAGATCTTGGGGAAACATAAATCAACGGTGGAGATTAAGTGGTTAAACTTAGGTTACACCTCCAATATCATATGCCTTTTGAAACTTCATTGGTGGATCTTCCTCATGATCATATCCAATCATGTGTATGGAATCCCAATGATTCACCTAGCTTTTGTCTTGAAATCTGTCCAACTCTTCCTACTCAGTGTCCAAATACAATGTATCTAGTTTCAAATGAAATGTCAGCTCTGGAGTGCTCGATAACATATTTTTACTTACTTGGTAACTTTGTACTCTCTTCTCGGTGTTTATGAGTGCTCGGTAACTATCTTTGCATAACTCGGTATATGCAGCTTGTTGGGTGCTTGATAACTACTCGGTGGCTGTCTCAGTTGCCTTTACTGACTATATCTTCTTCATTGTATGAATTCTTTCCTTCAGTAACTTGGTAAACAGGTGCCTTGGTAGAAAAAATAGCATTCCTATGAGTGGTGAAAACCTGGTATACAGGCGCTGTTTGTTAGCTCTCTGCTCCATTTATCAAAGCTTAGATATCTCTTTAGTAAGTGCTTCTAGACCTTTGAGCCAACACAAGAAAGACCACATTCTTAGTTTATTGCTACATGACTTCCTTACATCACCATGTCTTGGAATCCAATCTTACCTTTCTCATAAACAAAAAATTTCAGTCTGTTTCAAGGCAATCAATTCACCAATGGTATTTCTCAATACACCTTAATCAATTCACCAAAGCTATTGCTCAATACCACCCCAATCAATCAATCAACGGTATTTCTTCAATACCACCAATCAAGCAAAGATATTTTTCAATACCACCAAGCAAGTCACATCTCATATCAAAAAATAAAACTGTGTTTCTTAAACACTCATCCTATCATCAACGTGATCATATTGAATCTATCAATCAACAACACAAGTACATAAATGACCAGTCCTGTGGTATGCTTGCATGAATTCTAATTTTTGGGTGACTCTATGATGTATCTATCCTAGAGAAACAAGGAGTTAGGATATTTTCCTTTGATTGAATGTTTTTTCAATGTTGATTTTTCGCTTATCATATCTCTTGAGTGCTTCAATGATGCTCTAATGATAGAAACACAAGGACATGGGGCATGATATTTTCCTTGATTTCTGCTTGTGATCTACATCGGTTTTTTTTACAAGGTCTATGATGACAACACTAAAGCTACATGAAAGGATCTCATTTTGAGACCAAAGAAAACACCTATGTTAGACTGGATTGTTACCTTATCAATTGTTGATTATCATATCTCTGGAGATATTCCATGATTAATTGTACTAGAAGATCAAGGAAGGCATATGATATATATTTTTAAAAATTTGTTTGTTGATGCAATTGGTACTCAGGACATCATGATCTGTCATATCTTGATGCTTATGTCAAAATGAAATATTGAAACTTAACTCATTAGTATTCATATCATCAGAATGAAGTAATTATTCATGGTGTTTGTACTAAATCAAACATCTCACACAAGTCGTATTCATATTCTCATGGTCACCTACGCACTAGTGATGATTATACACACTTGTATCTGAGAATGGTGATATTCATACTAGCATGATTGCTTGATTATCAGTGTTGGTTGTATCAAAATGGGGGTACGCTAAATCTCAATGATGATATAAGAAATAAAGGAAGGACAAGAAAATGGAAGTTTCATTTTCATTCTAGTGTTGCATATATTGCATTCTAGGAGTTGCATGGATTTTCTAGGAAATGATGCTATGAAAGGCTGTAATAACATACCTTTAAAGAGGGAAAAGAAAACTTCAAACATTCAACAAGATATCATTTCTCTTATGATTGAGTATTTTTAATCACTAAAATAAAAATCAACATTTGCATAATCATGTTCATTGCATTTCATTAACTATCATTAAATCCATACATGTGCATCCATAGCATTAATATAACATCATATCTATGCATCAAAAACATACAAAAATAAACACATCCATACATTTGCATCCATAGCATAAGGAAATCAAGTAAAGTTCTCAAAGCATAATCATAATCATCTCATAAAGAATAACATGTCAGTGATAAAGATACAATGAAATCAAATCAAGAGAATGTCATCATATATCAAATAATGTCCATGAGATACATCATACAAATCAAGAAAAATGGTGCTAGATCATAGTAATATCAATCTATCATCATAAAAAATGTAGATAATGGCTCAAAATCAAACATGACTAACCGTTTGTATCATCCCCTAGTGGTCCTTGTGGGGGAACATCAGATCTGCTAGGACCGACACCCTCTGACTATGTTGATGCTCGTGAAAATGGTGTAACTCTAGTAGTAGGATCTGGTACTATCGAGAAGTATGTGACCTGATAATATGATGCCCTAAAACACTACAAGGAAACATCTCTCTGTACTATGTCCAATGCTTTATCTATATATGCCAATTGAGCCTGCAACACAGCTATCTGGGTTTGTAGCTGATCTCTCTCTCTCTCTCTCTCTACAGAGCCATAAAATTAGTGTTGCATCACCTGTACCCTGTAATGGTATACCTGTTGGCCTAGGTGTTATGCCCTGCATCCCCGTCCCTACATTTTGTGTGCAAAATGTTGGGTCCCCCTTTTGTTGTTGTTATTTTTCCTTGCGGCTTTGCCTTGTCTTTCTTTCCCTTTTGTTTCCTTTCTCTGGGGTTTCCTTCCCTGGCGTGGTGTTTTGTTTGCTTGTTTTTCACCTCCGGGACTCCAGTCTCGGAGGTTATCCTTCATTGGGAGCTGGATTCTGGACTTCGGGATTCTTCGCCATAATTTCCTTAAAGATATCATCACGAGGAATCCCCGGGTCCGGAGTCTGGAGGTTTCGCTTGTCCGGAGATTTTCGAAAGGAGGAGGATTACCTTTTACCGCGAGTATAAATAGAAGTCATCCGTCACTTTCAAACTTACCATGATTAAAACCTTCAGGCACTTAGAGCGAATTAGAAAGTGATTTCAAAGCGATTAACAGAGCATTTGCAGAGAATTTATGGTAATCAGCGCTTAACATTTTCAGTCATTCTCAGGCAAGTATGAGTGCTTCGTGGTGGTGACTCTGACCGTTAGACAACTCGAGCTGTTTCAGAGCTCCTATGGTAAATCCTCCTTTTCCTCCGTCTTCTGCATTCTCAGGTTGGTGTTTCGGCTTTCTCACTTCTCTGCTTTGCTTCCGCTCTCTGGTTTTCTTCGGTTTCGTTTTGTTTTTGTTTGTCTAGTTTTATTTTGTTTCTCTATCTTTTCTGGTCTGTTGTCTTCTAGTTCTGCCACCTGTTGGTGGGTCGGCTCTACCAAAGGGTTGTCCGCCCTCTGTGTAGAAGTATTCTGTTTGTAAATATGTAGATAACTGTGTATATGTGTTTCTTCCTTGTCTGGTTTTCCAGTGGGCGTCGTCCCGCATTGTATATTCATGTATATATGTGTATAGCTGTGTGTAACCCCTGTATATCTCCTCCTTTCTTTGTATATATCCCTCAGCTCCATGTATATCCTTTCAGGGGGCTTGAAAAGCTGGTCGAGTCACCTCTGCTTCTGGTTTTTTGCCTCTGAACTCGCTTCGGGGTAGAAAACCACCTGTTTGAAACTCGGCTCTCGACTGGTTTTAGACAGGCAGTTTTCTCTCTCCTCCATGAATTTTGTCAGAGCCTCATTTATGTCCCATGCACACAATAAATCCCAGCCAAGTGGCTCTCCCTTTTCGCACATTTGAACAGTTGGCTCCGCTGTCATCGCCATAACTTCCATTTAATACCTCCACACGTGGTGCCCACGTGGGCTCGATGACCTAGCTTTTTGCGTGTCTTTGCTAACGGTCATTTCTCCGGCCCTTAGGCCTCTTACCATCATCCATCCTATTTCTTTGCCAAGTGTGATAAAATTCCCCAGACCCAGATCTGTAATGAAGATTTTAAGTTTACGATATTTTTTGCTTTTCGGTTACCTTTGCATGATACTAACTTTTCAGGAAGGCAAACACCATGGTGGTAAGATATCCGGACCCCGGAATGATTATCTTGATAAACATATTCTGACGGTCGCTTTTCCTTGTAGGTTCCCGGAGTTTAGCTTCCAAACATGTCTGAGGCATCTGCGTTATCTCTGCCTGGAAGCCCAGAACTACCAACCGCAACAGAGACTAGGACCGCCGTAAAATCCAAGATGGAGAAGGCCCTGGAAAAGCTCCCCCTCACCATGAAGTTTGTACAGGATAATGTCATTGTGGGCTCAAAGATTGAGTCCAAGGTAAAATTGATGACCGACACCAACGTCGGAACTTGGGCAGAAATGCAGGCCTTAGTAAAAGTAATGCACATCCAGCGACAGGCTGGAGACCAGCTGGCAACCAACGTCGGGGGCTCTGGAATCCTCCGGGCAGCCTGCTTCCCGTGCTCCGTGCAATCTCCGGAGCTTATCCTAACATTGGCAAGCAACTACAACTCCTCTGTCTGGGCCGTCATGCTCGCAGCTACAGAACCCATGGGATACCCCACTCCACTGGTGTCCCTCGACCCAGTCACATTCCAGGCAAGCCTGGGTATCCCACAATTTGATAGGGCTATGGTGGTTACAAGGACTGATGCCTTGACCCAGTTTACACAACTGGAGGATGCTGCCCGGGTATACATGAATACCCACTGGCTTAAGGCCCCAAAGAGGGACCCAAAGAGAATGAAGATAGAGATTCCCCGCTCTGAAGAGCATCCAAATGGGAATGATAGCATTAGCCCGGGTCTTTGGGCAACCCTCCACCCAAGATTTTTCCAAATGAATGTACTATTTCCTCCTCGGCATCTCAACTAAGGGAGAATTCTTCAACTGGGTGACGATAATCTCCAACCACGTCGACTCCCAATTCCAACAGTTGAACCGGAAGAAGAAGTTCTATATGTCTTCTTATGTTTTCTGGGCCCTAGCGCAGCAGAGGCCCCATTCCCACGGCCTACTCACTGACGGCATACTCAAGATTGGCCCGGGACAAAAAGCACCGTGGGAACATTTCCCATAGATTCAATGGGAGGCCAGCTTCCCCAGTTTCTGCCAGGTAAACGACGCGTTCATTTACTACCATCTGCTCACACCCACCCGGGACACCGGATACCGCCTATCCAGTGAGGTGATGAAGTTGGTCCATAGTTATGGACATTACTATATTCAGTTCCAGCAGCATACATACATTAGGGTCGCCGGCTTCTTCAGGAAACCCTACTTGTTGCCCAGGCATTGTGGGGACAAGATCATGCTGCTGGAATACTGCAGGCAAATAATGGAGGTGCATGCCTTCTTTTCCCTTAAGAATATCTCAAACATCCCATTCCCAATCACCTGTGGGAACTACACATGTAGTCTGGCTGCCGCAAAAGAGGCAGATAATGAGCTGAAAAGTTATAACTTACAAGAATTTTATCTAGCGCAGAAAATTTTTGATCTGCATGGCAGAATTGCAACAGCGATGCCCTGGGCTTCAGAACCCCATCGCATACACATGGAGGACTTCTGGGTAGACTGCCAAGATGATGTGGATGTGCGAAGCTGGCACTATATTAGAATGATGACCGGCATGATGCACAAGTTGAAACTCCAAAAATTTCTGGTAGATTTCTCTGACGCCACCGCCACCATCGATCCCCAGTACAAGGAAAAGGGGATCAATAAAAAGGCCCTTCCACCAATAAACTGGGCCACCTAGGAGGGGCCCACGATTGAAGACTTCACTCGAGAGGTGGTCGAGAGAAGGCACACCTATTTTAAGGTGTGCCCCGGGAGTACCCGCCGAGCAGCCCAGCCAGCACCAAAGTTAACTCCGCTGCCGGTACCTAAAATGACCCCGGGGACTGGGACTTCTTCGCAAGGGGCAGATAAGGGAAAAAAAATAGCTAAAACCCCTTCTACGCAAGAAGTCCCCATCATAGAATAAATAAAAGAGTCAGTGGCGGCCTCCTAACAAATGAGGGAGCAATTAATAACGAAGCTGGCCACCCCACCACTTATGACCGGGCCACTTCGTCCCCCTTCCTCCCCGTCATTAGCAGCCTTAATGGTCAAGGCAACGGGGGTGGATCCACTGGAAGCAGCTGCAATAAGAGATGCTGGAACTCCTCTGGTTACCCAGAGGAAGAAAAAGCTCAACAAAAAGCCTAAGGCAGAACTAGTGCCAGAGGCGTCCCTCCCCCGAGAAGTGGAGATTCTTTCTTCAAGCTCCCTAGAGCTGGAGAAAGAAATAGAGCCTGTAGAGGTCCCCGCCAGTCCCCCTCTGGAAGAAGAATTTGATGTATTTGTGGTTGATGAGTTCAGAAAATTGCAGGGGGATGATACACAAGCAGAGGCAGAAGACTCGGGGGCAGAACAAGAGGCTGCAGAACAAGAAGATATTGAGCAAGAGCCTGCACAAGGGCAAGAGAAGCAGGCAGAAGAAAAGGAGCCAGAATCAGAGATTATCTCCAAGGCTCAGGCAATGCAAGGTCTGGGAGTGGGCCAACAAAAACCAAGTCAACAAATGGAATCCACTGGGGGAACCGGACCTTCAGAAATAACCATAACCCCAGCTATCATGTTCCAAGGGCCACTCCCGGGAGTGACCTTCAGGCAGGTGATCACAGCGGCCCAAACTCTAAATCTTTACCGAACACCTCACCTACTGTCGAAAGAGGTGCCGACAGAAGAAGAGGCCCCGATAGAAGAAGAAGAGCAACAAGAGGAGCAGCTTGAAGAAGAAATCCCCGAGGAAGCCTACTAGGGTCCAGACCCAAGGGTTGACATACATGACAGGGCTGAGGAGATGGAGATTGAAGAGAATGTTACTACGGAAGAGATTGAGGCAGGGAGAGGAACGGATGAGGTCCACGTTGCTGAGGAGCAACAGCCATAGGACACTGGGAAAGAATCAGGAGAACAAATCCTGGCAGAAAGGCCACCCCTTCCACCTCAGTGGCTGGTAGAAAGCAGGAAGAGAAAGGCTCAGTCCGCTCTGGTGATTCCTCTCTCCCTGGCTGAAATGATGGCCCGAGTTCAGGTCCCTCCAAAGGAAAAGAAAGCCCAGAAAATTCACACTCTTCGAACTGGGCCAGGCGGAGAAACAGTTGTCATTGTGGCAATGCCTCCCTCAGACGCCGATGAAGCAACCTCAGACCCTGCAGATTACAATGTTGCAGAGGTACCCCTAGGCAAAAGGGGAAAGCAAGGTGAGGTAGACTTGCTGAAGGAGGAAGCAAGGGCAGTGGATGCCTGATATGAGAAAGAGGCCCAGAGGCTCAAAGCTAAGAAGGAAAAAAATACAAACCTCATGGGGTTGCTTACTAAGCTGGCCCGACCCATTAATGCCGCTCCTCCGGAGACCTCCACCTCAGAAGAACTACCACAGAGTGACATAGACTCCCTACGAGTAATGAAAAAGAAAGCCTAGGTAGTGGACGAATGGGTCGCCCTGCAGATAGGAAACACCCGGCGTTTCCTAGTGTCCACCCTTCCAGATCTATACACAGCCCGACAGGTTATTCATCAGGCTGAAGCGCTTATTGAGCAGTGGGAGAGTGACGCCAAAAATTACCAAGCATGGAAGGTGGAGCTCGAAGAGCTCCTCACCTTGGGAGAAGATATAATTTTTGAATCTGAAATTCTGAGTGAGGAATCATTTGATTTTGTAAGAACCCAGCACTCCAGGCTTGACCTCACATTGGAGGTAACCAAGCAACTGGTAGGGCCCTTGCAAGAAAAGGTAAACGCTGTAAAATATTCTTCTAATTTATATAGGTCTTTTGTAATAAAGGCTTTCGGGGTTGATCCCCTTAGTACAGATACATATACCCCCAAAGATTCAGTTTTGGGGAGTTTTGATGAGATAATGAACTCCCGGTATCAATCCCTGGAGGGGATGGATGGGGCCTAGATGGCGAAATTAACCGACGTGATACTTAAAGGTCATGATGTGGCAAGGATGGCAGATGAATTTAAAGAAAATTTTCCCGACCTGGGGGAGTAAGTTTAAGGGGCCAAGCACAGAAGGGCCAGCCTAAAAGATATAGATGAAGATGGCATTTCCTGCCTCCTCTAGGCCTTCAATGACAATAAGCAACCTTGAGCTTTCTCCGGGGGCCGGGGAGAACTCAAGTGTTGAGTATTATTTATTCTTTTTGGGACATAAGTTCTCAGATCCAAAAATTTGTATTCTTCAAAGTGATCCATGTCCCGGTCCCCGAGGTCGACCGGTCACTTTCAAAAGTGGTTAATAAAGGCTGTCAGAAGGTAGTTGGCCACATCAAGGGGGCGTGGGCTCGGTAGTTGGTTTTCTGACAAGGTGGTCTTCTCAAGGTGCCACTCAAGGGTACACCTGGTGCATTGGAGATAGGGTGCCGCATTTACCATTAATGAGGCATGTAGCCTCGGTCCCTAGGGGACCTGCTTTCTTATTTCTCCTCTCTGGCTCTCTTCTTGAGGCTGATTCTTTCACTGTATATCCTTGTCTTATTCTTCTGACATGGCAGACCTATTCCGTCTCCAGGTCTTTTGTAGGGTGGCGTAGGTAGTACCGGCCCCCAGATATTGTACTTTATTGAGACATGATGTAAAATAGGGTTAGGGTTAGAAGAGTTGTATAAATAGCTAAACTGACCCATTTCCAAGGGTCGGCGAAATTGATGATTTTGTTGTCCATAGCAATAGAAAAGTGGTTTTCTCTTTTTTTTTTAATTTGTAGAGCTCAATGCTCCATTGATCTGCTCTCAATAGTTAGATGCTCCCCTGGAGCCACCATTGTATCACGCACCAGTGCTTGCTGGAAGGAATATTAATAAAGAAGGAAGAATTCTCGACAATGATGTTGTTGGCGTTCCTGCTTCTAAGTTAATGGTATTTCATGTTTTAGTGTCCTTTATGTCTTCTACTCTGGTATGTTAAAGTAGATTAACGACCTCTTTATTCCCGCTGCTGATAAAATACTAGCTGATGGTTATGTATTTCTTCGGTATTTAGTGTAGTCTATTAGAGTATTATTGATGTTCCAGACATTTCAGCATGACTGTAGTTAGATGAAACATCTCTAACCCTGTAGGATCTTTTTCACTTTATTTATTAATTATAAGAATGCTAGGGAGAACCTTATCCTATTGAATCTCCGGAGGGAATGAGTTGAAGAAACCAGCTATCCCCCTCGAAAATAGTCGCCTCTCCCAACCGAGCCCCGTACCGTCGTGACCCGACACCTAGGTGCTTGAAGGCCCAGAGAATTTATTTTCCTCGGACAACCTTTGCAGGCGGAGTTGGCCGGTATCCCTGGAACCCGGTGACAACTTATGACTGTTGGCGGACCCGGTCAGCAAAACCCCGTCAACAGAAACTGGCGCTAGAAGGAGGGCATGAACTCATCCCCCTCCCAAGATTCTAATTTTACACCTCCTGAGGGTTCCCCGAGTCATAATTTTAGCCGACAAGCCTTTAGCGGAATTGGGTCTTTCTCCCCAGCAAAATTTGAAAGAATCCTTAGGTCTGCCCCGAATCCCGGAAAGCTTGTCAAACTCGAGCCCCCTGCTCGAAAGAAATGGACCTCGAAAATCATACCAACCACTATCGTCTGGGGATCTAGCATACCTCAGAATACCCAAGCTTCTCAGGAAATCCTGGGGACCAGTGCCCACACTACCCAACATATAGTTCCCCCAATGGCTGCGTACTTCAGAAACATCGGGTCCCCAATGGGCACTTTTTCAGGTGCAACCAATGATTTACCCTCTCACCCGGAGAAGATCTACCCATGATACGAGCACCTAGGCTCACGTACCATAGAAGAGAACTTACAGGCATACAAAGATGCCATGAATCGACACCGAATCCAGCATGAAAATGTTGTGACTCGTATGTTCCCCTTGTCCCTAGGACAAAGCGAGTTGAACTGGTACCTTAACTTGCCTGCCAACTCCATCAACACTTGGCAGGACATGGAGGATGCCTTCTTGGCTGCCTTTCGCGTGCATGTGGACCCCGCCTGGTCCCACAGTCAGTTCATCTCCATCAGGAAGGAACCCAATGAACCTCTTGCAGCATTCAACCATAGGTTCCAGCGCACCCTAAAGCAGTGCACGGGCCTATTTATCCCATCTCCAGAAGTAACCATACAAACCTACCTCAACGCGATGGACCCTTTCATTGCCACTCTCTTTTGGAGAAAAATCACCCCGGGCGACCGGGACACCTTGGAAAAAGTCTACAACCTAGCCCTAGAGCTGTCCCGCGGTCTCAACAAATCCCTGGGCGGGATTGGGTAGAACACGCCTTTCAACATGATCCCTGCCAAAACTGCATATGTCAGGGGACACAACCCCAATCTGGCAACAGGTTCCCCCTCGATGGCGATGAATCTTCCACCACCCTTAATAGACCAACAGGCATGGTATGTTTACCTAGCCCAGACCCAGATGACAGCGGGTCTGGAAGTCTTCCCCTGGAATCAGCCGCAGCAGGCACAATAATCTCAAACACAACCATCTAGAGTGCCCTTCTTTCAGTCGTCTGCGACTGGAGGATTGCCGCCCTCGACTCCGGTTAATCCTGCTGCCTTCCCGAGAAGCCAACAACAACCACAGCCATCACATTGTGACGCTAACACTCAGTTGACCGCCGAGGTCGAATCCCTCCGACGAATGTTGTCCAATTTAACTATGGACATGGGCCAACTGAATGCCGGGTCCTATGCGCCCCAGAATTCTAATTCCTAGAGAGGAAATATTTTCTCCGGCCAACGAAACAACAATGCCGGAGGAAGGAACTTCAACAATGGGTCTAGGCCCAATCAACAGCAATGAAATAATAACACAAACATCAGAGGCCCACCTCCGAACCAAAACACCAACCAAAATGGTGCTGGACCATCACATTTTATGCCAGTCATAGACTTCCAGCCCATGACTAACTAGTGTAGACTACACGATATGGGTTCCCACAATGAGGTGAATTGTGCCACTTTGGAGAAGGTCATCATGATCTCCCAGCTGGACAGGCAGCAGTTGCACGATGCCGCTCCTCCAGAGCCCCCTGTCCATGAGCCAACCCATAGTGCCTTCACTTGTGATACCATCTTCTTCAGAACTTCCGGGGAGGATGAAGAAGAATCCAAACTACAGGGATTCTTTGATGAATCTATCCCACCCTTTGAGGCCAACGCCTTTACTAACCCGCGGACTCCATACCATACTCGAAGCCAAGTTGGTAAAGGGCCCGCTTACAAGCCCACACCTCCTACCAAAGACACTCCTTCTCCCCAGAATAACGTAACTAATCGACCTGTCCCTCCAAAAGGTCCTAGCCCTAACCAAGCAAAAGATCTCGCTGAGGGAGATCACCCGTTCCCGGGAGGAAGATTCGACATTACGAAAGCGTTAGAGAAAACCACCACCTCCATGACCTTAATGGAGGTTTTACTAAATTGTCCTGAGTAGAAGAAGTCCCTTCTGAATCTCTTAGGGAACCCGGAAGCCGTTAGCCGCCCACCCAAGACTCTCTCCTTCGAAGATGCTAATGCGGCTGTCTTCTGGGGGAACAATGAGGATCCTCCCTTCTTACTAGGCCTGAATATACACGACAAGAATATACATAATTTCCTAGTGGACTCTGGAGCTTCGGGTAATATCATGCCCTTGTCCATTTGTCAGAAGCTCAGATTCCACCCCACCCCGTCTAATGGCGCAGTAATCCAGCTGGATAATATTTTTGTGAAAATGGTGGGGGAATTGAAGAACATCCGGATACATCTTATCCAAGACCCCAGGATAGCTAGCATCATTGACATCCAAGTGGTGGATATCCCAGAGACTTACGGGATGTTATTAAGTCAGAATTGGTCTAAGTCCTTGAATGGATACTTTTCGACCGACTTCACCCACTTGTGGCTTCCATGGGAAGGAGAATCAAATAAGCTCCAAGTCGAAAGTGAACGCTGAATGAAACAAGGCCTTACCAAAGTTGGAAGGGTCAATGAGGTCTATTTTTCTGAGACTTCCCTGGGTGTGTACAAACCTTTTGAAATTTTAACATTTGATTTCATCCCCGGAGAAGATCCCGCCATACTATAGAGAGCCCGAGACCTCGAAGAAAAGATGAGAACTGAGGTAGACTCTCAAGACCCCACAGAAACTCTTGCCACACTCCTGTCTGACACTTGGTGCCGAGTGCACTACCAAAAACATTCAGAGCTTGAGTGTGGGCCATGTCTCTTGATCGCTAACTAGCAACTCGATACCTTCCGAAATAAACATATAACTGATTATCTGGGACCCAGTACTCCAGTGGGATGCGCTCCTTTGGTGCCATTCCCTGGGAAATCCCAAGTCAAAATGCCTCTGGAGGTAAATTCTACTTTCACGCCAGTAGTCCCAGGAAGAATCCCTAGGTCTCCCAGCAATAATCCAAAGAAAACTCCCCCTCCCCAGCCCCAGATTACAAACAATGGCTTATGGACCCTGAAGTTTGATGGGTCCCGATCCAAACAAGGCTGTGGGGCTGGGGTAGAGTTAATCAACCCGTGAGGGAAGTCCTTCCTCATGTCCTATAGGCTGCAGTTTAACTATACAAACAATGTGACAGAGTATGAGGCTTTGGTCCTTGGACTCTTATTTGCGTTAAGGAAAGGTATCACCCGCCTCCGGGCTTTGGGTGATTCAGAGTTGATTGTTAAACAAGTTCGGAGTCAATACACATGTCATGATAAAAGGCTGGCAGCATACCGCAACTGGGCTTGGAGCCTTATTGAGGATTTTGATGCCTTTGGGATTGACCTCATTCCCTGGTGACAAAACTACGTCCCGGATGCCCTCGTCATTTCTGCTAGCACACTAGAGCCAATGGCCGGCTCGCGACTCTAGAGGTTTTCAGTCGAGATGGTCCCCACCCCGTCCATTCCAAATAATGTCACCCACTTTCAGGTTTTTGAGGACGATCAACATATCCTGCCCTTCATGGCGAATGTTGGTGTCTTTGAAGATCAAATAGTGGAGGAACGAGATCATGATGATACTGGGCAGGGTGATGAAGATGATGGGATCATGGACCTACCCACTAACACCATCCCAAAGGGGATGGTTGCGCTGGAACAAATTTTTGATTTGGACCCTCGGGCCCATGAAAAGGTGTCATCTTCCCCCGAGGGAGGAAATTTTGAAAAGGTTAACATCGGCCAGTCCGGTGAAGAAAAGATCATTCACATTAGTACCTCCTGCTCCCCTAAGGAAAGGGAGAAGATTCTCATGGTTCTCTGAGAATACATCGATGTAATTGCCTGGGGTTATGAAGAATTAAAGACATATGATACATCCATCATGACCCATACCATTCCCCTGAAGCCTGATGCTAAGCCTTCTGAAAAAAGCAAAGACCGGTCAACCCCCTGATAGAGTCTCTGATTCATCAAGAGGTAGAAAAACTACTGTCAGCTTGGATAATCTTTCCAATCCAACACACTACATGGGTTGCCAACTTGGTCCCTGTCAGGAAGAAAAATGGTGAGATCCGCCTTTGTGTGGATTTCTGAAATTTGAACAAGGCATCTAAAAAAGATAATCACCCTCTCCCTTCGTTGGATGAGGTGTTGCAGATAGTAAATGGATCCCAGATGATGTCCTTCTTAGATGGATATTCGGGATACAACCAGGTTATGGTCAAATATGAAGACAGAGAGAAAATGACATTTACCACCAAGTGGGGAACATTTGCGTATAGGAGAATGCCCTTTGGTTTGATCAATGCAGGGGCAACATTTCAGAAGGCCATGGACATCGCATTTGAGGGCCTTGTGAATCGGTGCATAATCATCTACATGGATGATTTGACCATCTTTTCCCAGGACGGGCGTGATCATTCCGCTCACCTCAATCAGATCTGTGAGAGATATCGCTGGTATGGAATATCCCTCAACCCCAAGAAGTGCATATTTGAGGTCACCGAGGGGAAGTTTCTCAGGCATATCATCTCTGAGAAGGGTATATCCATAGACCCTGATAGAGTCAAAGCACTGCTGAACTTACAAATGCCTAGCAGCAAGAAAAAAATGTGATCCTTCTTTGAAAAAATCAATTTCATGCGAAGATTCATCACAGGATTCGTAGAAATAGTTAAACCACTCAATGAGATGATGAAGAAGGACACCAAGATTGAGTAGAGTCTGGAAGCAAAGTGGGCGTTTGCCCAGATTAAACAGACAATAACAGAAGCACTGTCCTGGCTAGTCCCAACTATTCCCTTCTATTTTACATTTACTCATTTGCTTCACTGCATTCTGCTACAGTAGTGTTGACCCAAAAGGTTGACGGGGAGGAACGACCAATAGCTTTCATGAGTTCCCCCTTTAAGAATGCCAAAGTTTGGTATTCACCACTAGAAAAACAAGCCTTTGCTCTAGTTCAGGCCGTGAAGAAATTTTGGCATTATATTCTCCGGAGCAAAGTACATGCTATCATTTCGGACCAGGCCGTCAAATCTCTGCTGATGCAGAGCGAATTGGGTGAGAGACAAGGGAAATGGATGGCTATCCTCCAGGAATATGACTTAGAGATGCATCCCATGAAGATAGTCCAGGGGCAGGGACTAAGTCGAGCAATGGCAAAAAAGACTCCCCGCATAGAATGTCAGACTTGCACGGGGGAGTCCATTACCCAAAATTCGTGGTACACCGATTTGGTATACTTGCTACTAAACAAAAAATGCTCAAAAGGGTTACCTCCCCACAAACACCATGCCCTACGGATGAAAAGTGCCTACTTCATGATAAAAAATTCTATGCTTTACCACAGAAACTACGAGGGAGTGTACCTCCGGTGTATCGATAGAAACCAAGATGTAAGATTGATTGATGAATTCCACGGATAGTTTGGGACCGGGCATGGCTCAGCCGATGCCACTGCCCATCAGATCCTTCAGGTTAGATATTATTGGCCCTGTATATTCAAGGATGTTTACGCTCATGTTAGGAAATGCCATACTTGTCAAATTGCAGTGCACCGTGAACGTAACCCAGCTATGCCTCTACAACTAGTCTACAAGGCTAGACCATTTGCCCAATGGGCATTCGACTTCATCAGGGAAATCAACCCCAATTCATCTGCCAACCACTGATACATCCTTACTACTACTGATTACTGCACTCAGTGGTCTGAAGCTATACCTTGCAAAAATAACACGGCAGACGTAGTTATCAAATTCTTAGAAGAAAACATTGTCACAAGGTTTGGAATGACCTTTGCTTTGGTATGTGACAATGGTCCGGCGTTTTCTTCAGCGCAGTTACTCGAATGGACCTAAAATCATAAAATCACACTGAAGTTCTCCAGCAACTATTACCCCCAGGGAAATGGCATTGCTGAATCGACAAATAAAAATCTGCTTGAGGTGATCAAACATCTCTTAGAACAAAATCCCCGGGATTGGCATCAAAAGTTGAAATTCGTCCTCTAGGAAGACCGCATTCATGTCAAAGCCGCCCTGGGAACATTCCCGTTCCATCTGGTTTATGGTCAGAACCCTGTGTTCCCAGTAAATTTACGAATCCCAGTTTTATGGCTTATGCAAGAATTTAGCAACAGAGACAACATTGTGGAGGCTCGGCTCTTAAATCTGGTACAAATGGAAGAACAGCAAGACGTAGCCCTTGAACGTTTCGCGCATCATCAAGCAGTGGTAAAAATATGGTTTGATAGAAGGGCCCAATATAAGGCTTTTCAGATTTCAAATCTGGTCCTACTGTGGGACAAGGCCCGGGAGAAGAAAGGAAAGCATACTAAGTTTCAACATCTCTGGCTCGGACCATACTTGATCTCAGAAGTCTGCAGGGAAAATACTTACCGCCTTAACACCTTGACTGGGGAACCTGTCGCATTTCCCGTTAATGGAAAATTTCTCAAACACTACTTTGAGTAGCATAATTTCATCCTAAGTTGTATTATATGTAAAGCCTTCCGCTTGTAAATATCTCTTCCGGGTGTCTCATTGCGAGGTGCCCTACCTTGTAAATAGTCTTGTCGGCTATCCTTCGGGATAGTCCTCTTTTGCTAGTTTCATTTTCATTTTCGGTTTTCTTTCGGTCCCAGTGTTTTGTTCTGTCTTGCAGGAATTGGAATGCTTCGCATAACTCTGGCCTCTAGTGCAATGTCTATGGCATGGTGAACTTTAGAATCTATCTTTAGCACGGTGGAGTCGACCCGGTCTCCAGGGTTGTTTTACAGGTTATGGCACATTTTGAGCAATCTCCATTGGGTGTTGTCTCCGGGAGTCTGGCAATCAGTGAACACAAATAATATAAGGAACAAGTAATTGGACACATTGAGGGTAGATCGGCTGTACTAATTGCTTGACCCAGGTCTGAAACTTTAAAGAATTCTTCCCGGGTCTGGAGCTTTATCCTCTCTTCAAACACCCAAATATAGGTGGACAAGTGAAAGAAGTACCGCCAATAAAATTAGCTAAGCCTAAGCTTAATGGTGAAAGAAGTACCGCCTTCTCCACCCAGAAACAAATAAAATAATGAGGAAAAGTGGGACAAAACTCTGGTCCCCGGGTGAAGCAAGCGAATTGATGACTAGATCGATGTAATTAGTACCCCTTCTCTATTCCTCCCAGAGGTCATTGGCTTGATTTCCTTCCAAAGCACACATGACACCATGGATGAAAGACTACAGACTGACTCTTGTGTGGTTGGATTCCCTCAGATATGTTACTCTTTGCCTGTCAGACGCCCCGGCGGGCGGCTTGTTCCAATTTTGCTAACGAGAGATTCTACAGTTCTCGAATGCGCTAGGGCATTCGCCCTGAATAGTCACCATTTGTTATGCCCTACATCCCCGTCCCTACATTTTATGTGAAAAATTTTGGGTCCCCCTTTTTTTGTTTTTGTTTTTTCTTGCGGCTTTGCCTTCTCTTTCTTTCCCTTTTGTTTCCTTTCTCTGGGGTTTCCTTCCCCGACATGGTGTTTTGTTTTCTTGTTTTTCACCTCCAGGACTCCGGTCCTGGAGGTTGTCCTTCATTGGGAGCTGGATTCTAGACTTCGGGATTCTTCGCCGTAATGTCCTTAAAGATATCATCACGAGGAATCCCCAGGTCCGGAGTCTGGAGGTTTTGCTTGTCCGGAGATTGCCGGAAGGAGGAGGATTACCTTTTACCGCAAGTATAAATAGAAGTCATCCGTCACTTTCACACTTACCGCGATTAAAACCTTCAGGCACTTAGAGCGAATTAGAAAGTGATTTCAAAGTGATTAACAGAGCATTTGTAGAGAATTTATGGTAATCAGCGCTTAACATTTTCAGTCATTCTCAGGCAAGTACAAGTGCTTTGTGGTGGTGACTCTGACCATTAGACAACTCAAGCTGTTGCAGAGCTCCTGCGGTAAATCCTCCTTTTCCTTCATCTTCTGCGTTCTCAAGTTGGTGTTTCCGCTTTCTCACTTCTCTTCTTTGCTTCTGCTCTCTGGTTTTCTTCGGTTTCATTTTGTTTTTGTTTGTCTAGTTTTGTTTTGTTTCTCTATCTTTTCTAGTCTGCTGTCTTCTGGTTCTGCCACCCGTTGGTGGGTCGGCTCTGCCAAAGGGTTGTCTTCCCTCTATGCAGAAGTAGTCTATTTGTAAATATGTAGATAACTGTGTATATGTGTTTCTTCCTTGTCTGGTTTTCCCGCGGGTGTCGTCTCACATTGTATATTCATGTATATATGTGTATAGCTGTGTGCAACCCCTGTATATCTCCTCATTTCTTTATATATATCCCTCAGCTCCATGTATATCCTTCCAGGTGGCTTCACAAGCTGGTTGAGTCACCTCTGCTTCTGGTTTTCTGCCTCTGAACTCACTTTGGGGCAGAAAACCACCTGTTTGAAACTCGGCTCTCGGCCGGTTTTAGACAGGCAATTTTCTCTCTCCTCCATGAAGTCTGTTAGAGCCTCATTTATGTCCCATGCGTGCAATCAATCCCAGCCAAGTGGCTCTCCCTTTTCACACGTTCAAACAGTTGGCTCTGTCGTCATCGCCATAACTTCCATTTAATACCTCTGCACGTGGCACCCACGTGGGCTCGATGACCTGGCCTTTTGCGTGTCTTCACTAGCGGTCGTTTCTCCAGCCCTCAGGCCTCTTACCATCATCCATCCTATGTCTTTGCCAAGTTTCATAAAATTTCCCAGACCCAGATGTGTAATGAAGATTTTAAGTTTACGATATGTTTTTCTTTTTGGTTACCTTTGCATGATACTAACTTTTCAAGAAGGAAAACACCATGGTGGTAAGATATCCGGACCCCGGAATGATTATTTTGATAAACATATTCTGACGGTCGCTTTGCCTTGCAGGTTCCAGGAGTTCAGCTTCCATACATGTCTGAGGCATCTACGTCATCTCCGCCCAGAAGCCCAGAACTACCAACCGCAACAGAGACTAGGGCCGCCATAAAATCCAAGATGGGGAAGGCCCTGGAAAAGATCCCCCTCACCATGAAGTTTGTACAGGATAATGTCATTGTGGGCTCAAAGATTGAGTCCAAGGTAAAACTGATGACCGACACCAAAGTCAGAACTTGGGCAGAAATGCAGGCCTTAGTAAAAGTAATGCACATCCAGTGACAGGCTGGAGACTAGCTGGCAACCAACGTCGGGGGCTCCAGAATCCTCCGGGTAGCCTGCTTCCCATGTTCTGTGCAATCTCCGGAGCTTATCTTAACATTGGCGAGCAACTACAACTCCTCTATCTGGGCCGTCATGCTTGTAGCTGCAGATTCCACGGGATACCCCACTCCACTGGTGTCCCTCGACCCAGTCACATTCCAGGCAAGCCTGGGTATCCCACAATTTGATAGGGCTATGGTGGTTACAAGGACCGATGCCTTGACCCAGTTTACACAACTGGAGGATGCTGCCCGGGAATACATGAATACCCACTAGCTTAAGGCCCCAAAGAGGGACCCAAAGAGAATGAAGATAGAGATTCCCCGCTCTGAATTCAAGGAGAGCATCCAAATGGGAATGATAGCATTAGCTCGGGTCTTTGGGAAACCCTCTGCCCAAGATTTTTCCAAATGGATGTACTATTTCCTCCTTGGCATCTCCACCAAGGGAGAATTCTTCGACTGGGCGACGATAATCTCCAACCACGTCGACTCCCAGTTCCAGCAGTTGAACCAAAAGAAGAAGTTCTATATGTCTTCTTATGTTTTCTGGGCCCTGGAAAAGCAGAGGCCCCATTCCCACGGCCTACTCACTGACGGCATGCTCAGGATTGGCCCAGGACAAAAATCACCATGGGACCATTTCCCACAAATTTAATGGGAGGCCAGCTTCCCCAGTTTCTGTCGGGTAAATGACGCATTCGTTTACTACCATCTGCTCACACCCACTCAGGATGCCGGATACCGCCTATCCACTGAGGCAATGAAGTTGGTCCATAGTTATGGACATTACTATATTTAGTTCCAGCAGCATATATACATTAGGGTCGCCGGCTTCTCTGGGAAACCCTACTTGTTGCCCAGGCATTGTGGGGACAAGATCGTGCTGCTGGAATACTGCAGGAAAATAATGGAGGTACATGCCTTCTTTTCCCTTAAGAATATCCCGAACATCCCATTCCCAATCACCTGTGGGAACTACACATGCAGTCTGGCTGCCGCAAAAGAGGCGGATAATGAGCTGAAAAGTTATAACTTACAAGAATTTTATCTAGCGCGGAAAATTTTTGATCCGCATGGCAGAATTGCAATAGCGATGCCCCGGACTTCAGATCCCCATCGCATACACATGGAGGACTTCTGGGCAGACTTCCAAGATGATGTAGATGTGCGAAGCTGACACTATATCAGAATGACGGCCGACATGATGCAGTTGAAACTCCAGAGATTCCCGACAGATTTCTCTTACGCCGCCCCCACCATCGATCCCCAGTACAAGGAAAAGGGGATCGATAAAAAGGCCCTTCTACCAATAAATTGGGCTACCCAGGAGGGGCCCACGATTGAAGAATTCACTCGAGAGGTGGTCAAGAGAAGCCATGCCTATTTCAAGAAGGTGTGCCCTGGGAGTACCCGCCGAGCAACCCAGCCGGCACCAAAGTTAACTCCGCCGCCGGTACCTAAAATGATCCCAGGGGCTGGGACTTCTTCACAAGGGGCAGATAAGGGAAAAAGAATAGCTACAACCCCTTCTGCGCAAGAAGTCCCCATCGCAGAATAAATAAAATAGTCGGTGGCGGCCTCCCAACAAATGAGGGAGCAATTAATAATGAAGCTGGCCACCCACCACTTATGACCGGGCCACTTCCTCCCCCTTCCTCCCTGTCATTAGTAGCCTTAATGGTCAAGGCGACGGGGGTGGATCCACTAGAAGCAATGGAAATAAGAGATGTTGGACCTCCTCTAATTACCCAGAGGAAGAAAAATCTCAGCAAAAAGCTTAAGGCAGAACCAGCGCCAGAGCCGTCCCTCCCCCGAGAAATGGAGATTCTTTCTTCCAACTCCCTGGAGTTGGAGAAAGAAATAGAACCTGCAGAGGTCCCGGCCAGTCCCCCTCCGGAAGAAGAATTTGATGTATTTGCAGCCGATGAGTTCTGAAACTTGTAGGGGGACAATACACAGGTAGAGGCAGAAGACCCGGGGGCAGAACAAGAGGCTGCGAAACAAGAAGATATTGAGCAAGAGCCTGCACAAGGGTAGGAGCAGCAGGCAGAAGAAAAGGAGCTAAAACCAGAGATTATCTCTAAGGCTCAAGCAATGCAAGGTCTGGGAGTGGACCAACAAAAACCAAGTGAACAAATGGCATCTGCTAGGGGAATCGGACCTTCGAGAATAACCGTAACCCTAGCTGTCGCGTTCCAAGGGCCACTCCCAGGAGCGACCTTTGGGTAGGTGATAACAGTGGCCCAAACTCTAAATCTTTTCCCAGCACCTCCCCTACTGTCGAAAGAGGTGCTGACAGAAGAAGAGGCCCCGACAGAAGAAGAACAGCAACAAGAGGAGCAGCTTAAAGAAGAAATCCCCGAGGAAGCCTACCAGGGTCTAGACCCAAGGGTTGACATATAGGAAAGGGCTGAGGAGATTGAGATTGAAGAGAATGTTACTGCGGAAGAGATTGAGGCAGGGAGAGGAACGGATGAGGTCCACATTGTTGAGGAGAAAAAACCATAGGACACTGGGAAAGAATCAGGAGAATAAATCCTGGTAGGAAGGCCACCCCTACCACCTCAGTGGCTGGTAGAAAGCAGGAAGAGAAAGGCTCAGTCCGGTCTGGTGATTCCTCTCTCCCTAGCCAAAATGATGGCCCAAGTTCAGGCCCCGCTAAAGGCAAAGAAAGCCCAGACAGTTCACACTCTTTGAACTGGACCAGGCGGAGAAACAGTTGTCATTGTGGCAACGCCTCCCCCAGACGCCGATGAAGCAACCGCAGACCCCACAGATTACAATGTTGCAGAGGTACCCCTAGGAAAAAGGGGAAAGAAAGGTGAGGTAGACTTGCTGAAGGAGGCAGCAAGGGCATTGGAGGCCCGATATGAGAAAGAGGCCCAGAGGCTCAAAGCTGAGAAGGAAAAAAATGCAAACCTCATGGGGTTGCTTACTGAGCTGGCCCAACCCATTAATGCCGCTCCTCCGGAGACCTCCACCTCAGAAGAACTACCACAGAGTGACATAGACTCCCTACGAGTAATGAAAAAGAAATCCCAAGCAGTGGACGAATGGGTCGCCCTGCAGATAGGAAACACCCGGTGTTTCCTGGTGTCCACCCTCCCAGATCTATACACAGCCCGACAGGTTATTCATCAGGCGGAAGCACTTATTGAGAAGTGGGAGAGTGACGCCAAAAATTACCAAGCATGGAAGGTGGAGCTCGAAGAGCTCCTCACCTTTGGAGAAGATATAATTTCTGAAT
The DNA here is from genome assembly GCA_018584345.1 of Thuja plicata. Lineage (NCBI taxonomy): Eukaryota > Viridiplantae > Streptophyta > Pinopsida > Cupressales > Cupressaceae > Thuja > Thuja plicata. The sequence continues at coordinate 2,097,549 of MU225615.1, read as the reverse complement.
TCAGAATTCTGGGTGAGGAATAATTTGATTTTGTAAGAACCCAACACTCCAGGCTTGACCTCACATTGGAGGTAACCAAGCAACTGGTAGGGCCTTTGCAAGAAAAGGTAAACGCTGTAAAATATTCTTCTAATTTATACAGGTCTTTTGTAATAAAGGATTTCAGGGCTGATCCCCTTAGTACAGATACATATACCCCCAAAGATTCAGTTTTGGAGAGTTTTGATGAGATAATGAACTCCCAGTATCAATCCCCGGAGGGGATGGATGGGGCCCAGATGGAAAAATTAACCGGCGTGATACTTAAAGGTCATGATGCGGCAAGGATGGCAGACAAATTTAAAGAAAATGTTCCAGAGCTGGGGGAACAAGTTGAAGGGGCCAAGCACAGAAGGGCCAGCCTAAAAGATATAGATGAAGATGGCATTTCCCGCCTCCTCCAGGCCTTCAACGACAATAAGCAACCTTGAGCTTTCTCTGGGGGCTGGGGAGAACTCAAGTGTTGAGTATTCTTTATTCTTTTTGGGACGTAAGTTACCGGATCCCGAAATCCTGGATCCAAAATTTTGTATTCTTTAAAGTGATCCGTGTCCTGGTCCCCAAGGCTGACCGGTCACTTTCAAAAGTGGTTAATAAAGGCTGTCAGAAGGTAGTTGGCCACATCAAGGGGGCGTCGGCTTGGTAGTTTGTTTTCTGACAAGGTGGTCTTCTTGAGGCACCGCTCAAGGGTACACCTGGCACATTGGAGATAGGGCACCGTATTTCCCATTTATGAGGCATGTAGCCTCGGTCCCCAGGGGACCTACTTTCTTCTTTCTCCTTTCTGGCTCTCTTCTCAAGGCTGATTCTTTCGTTGTATATCCTTGTCTTATTCTTCTGACATGGCAGCCCTATTCTATCTCCAGGTCTTTTGTAGGGTGGAACAGGTAGTACCAGCCCCCAGATATTGTATTTTATTGAGACACGATGTGAAATAGGGTTAGGGTTAGAAGAGTTGTATAAATAGCCAAATCGACCCATTTCCAAGGTTCGGAAAAATTGATGATTTTGTTGTCCATAGCAATAGAAAAGTGGTTTTCTCTTTTTTTAAAGTTGTGGAGCTCAATGCTCCATTGATTTGTTCTCAATAGTTAGATGCTCCCCTGGAGCCACCATTGTATCATGCACCAGTGCTTGCTGGAAGGAATATTAATAAAGAAGGAAGAATTCTCGGCAATGATGTTGTTGGTGTTCCTTCTTCTGAGTTAATGGTATTTCATGTTTTAGTGTCCTTTATGTCTTCTACTCTGGTATGTTAAAGTAGATTAACGACCTCTTTATTCCCGCTACTGATAAAATGCTAGCTGATGGTTATGTATGTCTTCGGTATTTAGTGTAGTCTATCAGAGTATTATTGATGTTTCGGACATTTCAGCATGACTGTAGTTAGATGAAACGTTTCTAACCCTACATGATCTTTTTCACTTTATTTGTTAAGTATAAGAACGCTAGGGAGAACCCTATCCTATTGAATCTCTGGAGGGAATGAGTTGAAGAAACCAGCTATCCCTCTCAAAAATAGTTGCCTCTCCCAACCAAGCCCCGCACCGTCATGACCCGACACCCAGGTGCTTGAAGGCCCGGAGAATTTATTTTCCCTGGACAACCTTTGCAGGCGAAGTTGGCTGCTTTCCCCAGAACCCGGTGACAACTTATGACTGTTGGCGGACCCGGTCAGCAAAACCCCATCAACACTAGGATCGAGTACCTATACAACTTTTGGACCTGTCTTCCCTGTGCTCAATTGTAGAGGTGGGGTACTTATCTATGATCCAATCTGAAAACCTAGATGGATCCCTTTGCTAGTAGTCCTCATCACTCTCACTTGTGGAGGCACCTATGTCAATGTAGTAACCTGTGATGCAAAAGGCATCTATCCTGAAGATGGCATCTGTGATGTGGATGACATCTGTCTTGAAGGTAATCCTTGATATAATTGGCATTGGTGTTATGCCAGGAGTCTAAACAACAATAACCATAGGAGGAAACTGTGAGGAAGACAAAACCTATGGAGAAGGAATTTGTGATGCTAAAGGAACCTATCTTGAAGATGGTGCCTGAGTAGTCGCTGGCTATGTAGGACCTCTGATCTATACCTTGACCTATCTCGGCTAACCACCACGACCTCTACCCCCACTCGCATCACTACTACTAAAAGTGTCTGCGAGAAGTAGCCCTGACAGCTCCATCATCATCATCATCATCATCATCATCATCATCATCATCATCATCATCATCACCCTCATCTACCACCACTAGAACTGCCTCCTCAGGAGAAGTCAAATGTGGAAATGAATGTTGCACAAAGTATGCTGAAAAATATGTAGTCATCTCGGCATCTATAATATCAGGAGAAAGCTCCCATAGAATAGATACTAACCGCTGATGCTTAATGAGTGTGGTATCATATCTTAGTCTCAGGCCCCACTGTGCCTCCTCATCCCATGTCCTAGAATAAGTTCACATACCCTGGGGCATCGGTTTTTCCATACCATACTGTCACAAGACACATGTCACCATGTATCTATGAATGATATATATAGGGTGCATCCAATCATGTCACAATCAATGCAAACAAAAGGCATCTCTCGCTTGTCACTCTACCACTCCTCATAGTCTAAATATGGCAGCCAAATCACAACCATCATATCATCAATGGCTCATCTCCAATAATCCAAATTTCCCAGGATGGACTGCACCATATCTCCATCATACATGTAAGTGTATGGGGCATCTCTCTGACGAGATCGTGTTAATACTATATGTGTGACTGGGATGTGCTCCCTGGCCTAGACCTGCAACAATATAAGACCTATAGACATAGATCTATCCTACTGATAGACCACCTAAGGAAAATCATTATATAAGTGAGTCAAGTGATAGGAAACCCATGCTAAACATCAAGGACTCTACAGTAAATCCTATGGTAATCTACCCTGTCCAACAAAAAATCCCTACGCACTCTTATCAGGTACAAGGAAGCCTCTGATCAACCCTACTAACATGCCTGGCAGTGTGAGACCCTTTCTCTCTATCCACTCCCAATTAATGTGGCACTCTATGATCAATGGATCCTAGAATAATCTGACAACAACATCAATACAATCTCATCTGGTCGAATAATAGTATGAAAACTCTCCCATGATCGATATGTGGAGAATCCTCCATACATCCTCTGGAGTCATAGTAATCTCACCAGTGGGAAGGTGAAAGGTTTTATGCTTAGAATGCCACCTCTTTATCAAAGTTGTCAACAAACCTCGGTTGACCCTATACTCAGACATCTCTAATAGAAACCCTAGCCTGCAGCGGGCAATATCTCTACGGTCCTCGACTGATAATAATTGAATCATGGATAGAACTCTAGGATAAGGTCCTCATGTCTACAAGGTGTCTCTATCAACCTACAAAAGTAAAAACATGGAAAAATCAAACTTGGGGCAAACAAGAAAGTAAAAATAGGACACATTTAATATATAACTCTTCTAACAGGTTCACACAGACAAAGACATATGGCCTGTGCTAATTTCAGACTTAAAATCTAAGTTTCCAACTCACTACCCCAAAAATGATGTTTTAGGTACTGTTGGCAATGTTTCTACCAGAAATGATCTTCTACAACCGAGAGATGACACTTAAACAACCGGAGGTGATGAAACACCCCAGGAATGATAGTTCAATAAATAGAAATGACTTTCTATGCTAAAATAAATAAATTTGAAAAATGAAAGAAAAAACATGCATTAATGAAAAAATTGACAAGAGGATTTCAATGACATACCACTGGAGGGTAGCGTGCAGATCACTAGTGTTGATAGACAGTCTCAAACTGATGATTATGCATGTGGATTGGAATTTTATCTCTGAGCTCTGCAATTATCTCACTATGAATAGTAATTTTTGAAATTTTACCCTATTTAATCTCATTTTTTGGGTAATTAATTTCAAACTTTTAACCCAAACTATTGTTCATTTATTGCACCTTTTTTTCTCTAACTTCATCCTATGGAGTTTGATTTTGACCAAATGAGAAGCAGTTTCTTCATGGTTCTCGCCACTATCTTTTCTATTGGAATCAAAATCTCCATTCCAAGCTTATCAGTCTCATCCAGATTTTTTCACCTAGAAATCAAGAAAATCTCATGTCCATTTTGATTCCAAGGGATGATAATTAATCATTCTAATCAAGTGATCATACTATCAAAATATTTCCAACAACTGGGGCATTATCAAATTCTCATTTGACTCTACAATCGATTGGTTTATCAAATAAATCAATTCCCAAAAGCTAGGGGAATCTTCATCGAACATCATATCAAGTTGACAATACTAAATCAACAAATCATCAAACCTTGAAATGAGTGATTTCAATGCTTCATATCAAATTGCTCTCTCTTATCAAAATTCAAGTTGTAAACATTAGTGGAGATATAAATTTCAACACAGTGCATCAAATTGATAGTATCTTCATTTGAACCAATCAAACTATCAAACAGTGATTAGTTTCAATGCTTTGCATCAAATTCATCATTTGTTCAAATCTTTGCTAGAAATTAGTTTCATCGCATCACATCAAACTGGTTGTCTAGTCAATCTTTTTGAATTAGGTCTTGAAAGATATTTGTTCCATTGCATCACATCAAACTTAGTATCTGATCAATATTTCAGACATCATTGTAATAGTTATCAATTTCATCACTTCACATCAAATTGGTTAGGTATTATTATCCTCAACAATCAAATAGGTAATTAGTTTCATCGCTTCACATCAAATTGATTATTCTAGTCTTAATCTATCATTTGACATCAAAACAAGATGGGGCATCAATTTCATTATACCGCATCAAATTGATTCCCTAGTCATCACATTGGTCTCATAAAGCAATCAAGAATCTACAACAACTTCAATCAATTCCCCCAGGTCCTAACCAAGACTATCAAGTCAAAGCTAATCACAATTATATAATTAAACTAGATCGGTTTAAATATATAATTCATTAAAAATCCTAATCTTAGATCACTCACCAAGAGGCATTAATTCTTCAATTAACCTTGGTCAATTAAATCAAATCAAAATTTAAAATACATGGCTAAGGAAATTAATTAAAATGAATTAATTAATTCAAAACATTAATATTCCTTCAACTTGCCTCAAAAGTCAAACCTCTAACTAATAAGAGGTAATCACATGGATCAACCAAGCTTCCATCTTAGCCATCCCTCATGGATGCATCTCAACTGGAAAATTTGAATTTGAATTTGAAGCCTTTTCCCTCCAAGGAAAAATCTATATAATGCATCCTTTCTAGCTCATTTCATATAGGTGCATAGTAAATTTTAGCATAGAACTAATGGAAATTTCATTCTAGCAATAATCTAGTTCATTTCATCAATCTAATCTAGTTCAATTTCATGCATTTAATCAAAATAGAGCATAATTGAACATGTTTTGATGTATTTTAGGCATTCTTGATTGAATCTTCTATTTCATGATTGTTCATTCAATGATCTAATATGCTAATTTTGAGAGCAATAACAATTAGATTACAATCTTCGTGACTAGGAAGCAATAATTCAATTTCATTTGGTTTTCTATGTTTTCAATGAATGTGATCTTACTAACCAATTGATATAATGAGTTATTTAGTGGTTGTGTGCAACATTTAGTGTAGGTACAACATTTACACATCACACATTCAAAGACCAAGCACATTTATATCAAGTATCAGTACTTGAGAGAACAAGTTCAAGAGAAAAATATGAGATTGGATTATGTCAATTCAAAGGAACAATTGGCTAATATCTTTACAAAGCCACTACCTAAAGATGCTTTTGAGTATCTCAGAGGTAAATTAGGGGTTCTTCTTCTATCCAATGTTCACTAAAGAGAATGAGGCATGCTACATCAATTCTGTATTTTATTAGAATACCTATTTCTAAATTGATGTTAGTATGACACACTTTAAGTGATTTATGAAGTTTTGAAAAGATTTTTGTATGTAATGATTTATGAGTACATGTTAGGTATAATCCACTACTGGAACAAGTTTTTAGGAGTATGACTTTTTGGCATTATTTTCAAAGAGGGAGAGAATGAATTGATGACATTTATCCTTAAGGGAGATATTGATGAATTGGGAGAGAATGACTGAATTGCTACTATATACTCATGAAGGAGAATCATAATGTATGCTGCAAGAAACAAAAGGTTTATCCAAGAGGGAGATTCAGATTGGGAGATCAGAGATCAAAGTGGAAACATAAATATCAACTCAAAGGGAGTTCAGTTATGCATTTTAGTATTTCCATCATCAATTGCTATAACATTTTTATAGTGGTTTCCATCAATGCCAAAGAGGGAGATTGTTAATCAACTGATGAATATTAGATGGAGATGGTGAAGACTAAGTGATACTGAGTATCATGATTGTATAAATGGTTAGATTAGTTATTGTTTTGTCATTGATGTTAAGAAATTGATTATTGATTTTTATTATGTTATCATATCTTAAGAGGAGAAGTTAAATGGGTGATAAATACAGATAAAAAATGATGAAGTAATGATGATATATTTGTTTTCTATTATATATTTGATGTTATCAAATTGGTACAATTGATTGATCAAGTCAGAAATTGTAAAAAATTAAAGTTATGACTGAAGGAGTTACTTTACCAAGCTAGACAGAGTCAATTGATAGAATATTATGTAAGTTGGTTAGAGTTACTGAGCACCGAGTGAAAGTCAAGCACCAAGCATCAAAGATGAGTTAGACACCAAGCAGTGAGTGAAGATAGTTATCAAGTTGCAAAGAAAGTATTATCAAGTACAAGATATTGATTATAAATGATGATAAGATCGAATTTAATGCGAAATGATGATGAGCTAGATGAGAATATGAATTAAGTGAAAATTCTTAGAAGATATATGAATGATAAAATTCAATGAGAATATCTAAGGTGAAGATCAAGCGATTAAACTGAATTATGAGATTTCCAAAAAAAGTTCAAGTTTTGAAGTAAAAGTGAAGTGGTTTACCGAGTTGAGAATTATGAAGGAGATGATCAAACGACAGAGTACAAATGATGGAAAATCTAATTAAGAGGGAAAAGTGTGTCTATATAAATAATGATAAATTAATAGAGATTATGTTGCTGGCGAGTTGAATAGAGAAGAAGAAGAAGCTAAAGAACAACATTTACCAAGCATAACAGAGAAACAAAGATTGAAGAATCTACAGTCTAAGAAAGAGATTGAAGAATCTATAGTCTAAGAAATAGATCAATGGATTATGTGATGGATAAATAATCTACATACTCAGCCTCGATAGTAGACTGTGATATACAACTTTTTTTCTTCCTTAGCCATGTAACTATTCTTTCTCCTAAAAAGAAAGCTCCTCCATTTTTACTCTTTTTCTCATTAATGTTTCTAGCCCAATCAACATCAGTATACACTTTCAAGTCAAAGTCTCCTCTTTTCTTGTATAGTAGGAAAAAATCTTAAGTGCCTTTCAGATATCTAAAAATTCTCTTAACTACAGACATATGTGTTTCCTTCAGATCGGAAGAAAACCTTGCAACAATTCCTATAGCATGAGCAATATTAGGTCTTTTGTGTACTACATATTGCAACTTACCAATCATAGATCATTAGAGTGTCTCATTGAATTCTTGTGATTCATCCTATTTAGATAACTTGTAGCCAGTGACCATTGGTGTTCCAATCGGTTTTGATTCATCTATGCCAAAGGTCTTTAGGATCTCCTTAACATATTTTTCTTGTGTAATATAGATCCCATCCTTTACTTGTTTACTTTGAAGTCTAATAAATAACTTAATGTCTCCAATTATAGACATTTCAAACTCCTTTCTCATCTCCTCGATAAAAGATCTGCATAGTGTGTCATTGCCTCCAAAGATAATGTCATCAACAAATATCTCAAAAATTAAAACTTTGTTACTACTATCACATTTCAGATACATATTATTGTTGTCACTCATTTTTTGAAATCTTATTTTGATCAGATATGAATGTAGTCTCTCATACCATGCTTGGGGTGCTTGTTTCAAGCCATACAGTGCTTTGTGCAATTTTCATACCATGTCTCAGTTAGTGTTATCAGAAAATTCTTCAGCTTGTTCAATATATACTTCCTCTTCAAGAATATCATATATAAATGAAAACTTAACATCCTTTTGATAAAATTTGAATCCCTTATAAGATACATATGCTAGTAGAATCCATTATGAGATACATATGCTAGTAGCATCCTTACTCCTTCTAAAAAGGAAATAGGTGCAAAAGTTTCACCATAGTAAATTCCTTCTTCTTGTGCATACCCCTTGCAAACTAATCTTGCTTTATTTTTTATTACATTACCATGCTCATTCATCTTATTTCTGAAAATCCACTTAGTATCAAGTACATTCTTATCTTTTGGTCTCGGTACCAAAGTCCATGTATTATTATTTTGAATATGATATATCTCTTCCTTCATTTCTTTCATCCAATCTTCACTTTCTAAAGCATCTTTTACTTTTCTCGGTTCAAGTTTAGATATTAAAATGTGTTTTTCTCTTACCTTGCTTCTTGTTATAACTCCAACATTCTTATCTCCAATAATTTTACTCAGTGAGTTGTGTCTCTTTACATACTTTGCCAATACAGGCTTGGTAGCCATTGGTATCTCTTCATTTTCATCATTTGGTGGAAGCTCTCTCTTCTCATCTTCTTCCTCATTTTTTTATTTTAGTAGGGTGTCAGGAATCTCAGTTTGTACATAGACAAATATTTGATAATCCTCATGTTCCTTCTTGCTATCTTCATCATTCTTCTATGCAAATTCATCAATTCTCACATTTGCACTTTCTACAATTTTGTTAGTATTCTTATTCAAACATTTGTAGGCTTTTCTCTTAGTAGAATATCTCAAAAATATTCCTTCATATCCTTTAGAGTCAAATTTTCCATCTCTTGCATCTTTAATAATATAACACTTACTTCCAAATACTTTGAAGTAACCTACATTCGGTTTGTTTCCATATCAGATCTCATAAGGTTTTTTGTTTGTTCCCTTCTTCAGTTAGACTTGGTTAAGTGTATAAGAAGTAGTGCTGACTGCTTTGCTCCAGAAAGTTTGAGAAATTCCATTCTCAATCATCAATGTTCTTGCACAATCCATAATTGATATGTTTCTCCTTTAAGCTATGCTATTTTTTTGTGGTGTTCTCGGTGCAGACATCTATCTCTTTATACCATGTTCATTGCAGAAGAGTGTAAATTCATCAGATGTAAACTTTCTGCCTCTATCAAATCTTAGAAATTTCATCTATCTCCCTATTTATTTCTCAAGTCTAGCCTTGTACCACTTAAACATTTGAAATGCATCAGATTTTTGTTTTAAAAACATAACCAATATCATTATAGAATAATCATCAACAAACAATATGAAGTATCTATCTCCATAGTAGCTCTGTGTTCTCATGGGACCATATAGCTCAATGTGTACCAATTCCAATATACCTTGTGTAGTATAGGTTTTTATTGTAAAGCTCAATTTAGTCATTTTACCTACTTGACATCCCTTACACATTACATTTTTTGGTTTGTCTAGACTGGGTAGACCTCTTACTTACTTTGATTAAGTTGTCAAAATTAACATGACATAGAATTTTGTTCCATATCCATACATCTTCAATATTAGAAAATAGACAACTCCTCATGTATCAAGCTAGAATAAGTTTCCTTTAGATTGACCTCTAGTAGCAATCAGACTTCCCTTCTGATCAAATACTTTAACCTTCTTGTTTTGAAATTCCATTCGCTGACCTATATTATTTCACTGTGCCACACTCAACAAATTGTATTTCATGCCTTCAACCCAATAAACATCATCACTCTTAGTATTTCTCAACATAATTATAGAACCTTTTCCCTTTACAGGATATGGGACATCATTTCCAAATCTAACATTACCACCATTATGCTCTTTCAAAGTAATAAACTTATCAATATCACCAGTCATGTGGTGTGAGCAACCATTGTCTATAATCCATGTATCATTTTTACTTACTTGTGATATTAGGGCCTTTTCTTCATCAGATTCATCTTTAATAGCAACATATACAACTTCTTCTTCATCATCATCGGTGTCATTATTAGATGAACCTCCTTTAGCAATGTAGCATGCTTTCTTTCCTTTGTTCTTGAAATCTCTAAATCTATTCTCAGTCTTGTTTTTGTCTCTGTTATCTTTTTTCTCATTATTTTTAGGACAATTAGAATCTATGTGACTAATCTTATTGCATGAAAAAAAAATTAATGGTAGCTTACCTTTGTACTTTCCTTTACCTCTAAGTAGTCTCCTAGCCAATAATGCTTCAAATTCAGCTTTATTATTTTCATCTTTAACATATACATCTTCAAGCTCACTCCTACAACTATAAAACCTTTCACTAGCACTACTTTCATATCCATCACTGGATCTAGAATCTCTAGACTTTCCAATAGTCAAGGATGATTTGGATGCATATTCAATCTTAGAAGTAGTAGGCAAACTATAATCAAAATCATTTAGCTCAAAAGAAGATAGATTAATAATTGTAGCATCAAAAGTAACAACCATATCTATAATGGATCTCAGCTCTTGAATAGCAGACACACAAATGGCATAGATAGGTAGCAGTGTTCTAATAATATTTCTTGTAACATCTTCTTCATTGATGGTTCCACCAACAGCTCTAATTGAAATAGCAATATCCTTTAGTCTTGTGTTGTAAGCATTAATGTTTTCTCCTTCTTTCATTTTTATTGATTCAAAATTTCCTGTTAATTTTTCAGCTATAGCTTTCTGAACATGTTTATCTCCACCAAAAACTAGTGTAATCCTATCCCACATTTTCTTAGTAGTAGTACAACCTTCCAAATCATTCAACTCTAGGTCGGTGAGAGTAGAAGTTATCTCTATCATTACTTGTGTATGCTATTTTCTTTCCCTTATCTAATCAAGTGTTAGAGGACCAAATAGTGGAGGTGAGTACTGATTGTCAAGATGATCTAGTGCATAATCTCCAATACCAGATATGCAAAGCCTCATTTTGTTTTGCCATGTAGAAAAGTCTTTCCTATTCAACTTTGATGCTTTCCTCTTATACACATTTGGATCTTTAACTCAAGTATGTTTAAACTTATCTTCTGGGAGCACTAGCTTTGTTACCAATTATTGGTTTACCCTACTAAAAATGGTTTACTGAGAGGGGGTGAATTAGAACATATTGGAACTTAACCATTTAAATCTAAACCTCTAATTCAACTCGGTGATTCAAATAACAACAACAAATGAAACTTGTAAACTCTTCACAAACTTGATAAACAACATATAACATAAGAAAATGACATTCAGAGTTATCAAGCATTAAATGTAACAGAAGATTTAATGAGGAAACCCGGTTTTGGAAAAACCTCCCTGGAAATTATCACCCACAAAAATAAATACTCTTCTAAAGTATGCTCGGTTAAGAGCCAATCCTATTAAAGATTACAATGCACATTTGTTAGATGTGACCTTGTTAGGGGATTTACCTCAGACTTGTTAAGATATTTACCTTGTTAGGAGTGGCCTGGTTAGAGGGCTTAAACATTCATCCTAAAATGTTACCTTTCTCAAGGATTTACAAAAGGAATTGTTAGGTCCACTCCGTTAAGATATTTTATGTTACAAATATTAGTAAGCAATAGTGTACTAATCTGACCTGTGATTCTGCAATTATACTTTGCCTGGTCAAATCCTTTTTTCTCTCTCTGAAAATTACTGGCACCAAAAAATCATCAACTCTTCAGTATCTCCTTTGGGCTGATTCTCCAACCCTTTCACTACTCTACTCGGTAGCTCTTCAACTTATCACTTCTCTAGCAACTCTGTATAAACATACAAACTCATCAATATATAGGCATTTTTTTTTCCCTCTTAATCCTATTGATTAGGTTTTACCTCAATTGCATTTAGCCATCAGATCATCTTAAATAAATTGATTCAATGTATTTGTAACTCAGTTAAGCGGTTAACTGTGCCTCGTGACTTGTAGTTTTTCTTGGAACTCACAACTTTCTTTTTTCGCTTAATCTACATCACTAATTTTTAACTTTACTTTTCATGACTGTAGATCTTGCAAAATACTTCATCTCCATGCTTAGCAAGTTCTTGATCTATGTGCCTTTGCTTTAAATTCATTTTTCTCCTTGTATTCAATCTTTGTTCAAACTTTGTTCAGTGCTCGATGACTTTGGTGAATATCTACACTCGATATATGAATATGATTGATTACCAACCTTGCTCAATAACTGACTTGATCAGTTGTCAGCTTCACTCGGTGACTATATTTTCTTTTCTCAATTGACTAACACTGCCCTATTTGGTAACTAGGTTGTTCCCTTTACTGACTTGACCTTTCTTCTTTACCAACTTAACAACATCAAATATTAAGTAAAAAACAATTGTACCAATAGTTCCTTATCATTGTGTGATCTTTATTATCTGCCCAATTAAGTTCCTCTCCGATTGATATGGCAACTTAATATAAACTAGAAATTAATTGCTTGACATCAATGACAAACTAAAAAAGGATGTAACCATTCTACTTTCTTGTGTTCTTCTGAAACTCGGTCTTCATCATCATTACCACTAGTTGGTTAATACTAGTGTCCCCAAGCTATCTAGTTTTGAAGTTCAATTAGATGGACCTATTGCCAACTCTTGTTCAATGTGAACTAGTAGGTGGAATTTGGTTTCCTTTTTCCCAAAAGTCTTCATAGGTTTTTTTTACAATGAAAAGGATCCTATAATATGTTTCATGATATCTTATTTTCTTGGAGAGCGATTCAGTTTCTAGAAGTGACTCGTCAGCGATTTAGTTTCTAGAAGTGAATCATCATCCTTTCATGTGGTGGAGAGTTATGAATTCTTGCTCTAGAGACCTCTTGCATAGGATGAACCTTGTACATATGGTAATATTTTTTTTAGTCTAGTTGAGTGAAATAGAGGTATTAGGCCCTCATCCTACTCCCCTTTCTCAAAAATCAGCTATGTCATCATCTAGACATGAAATATGAGACCCTAGACTTTCTATGTTGGTGTCAATCTTTTGATTAATTCATAAGTATCTAGCCTTATGTTGGTCAGTATGATTTGATGTGGATTAGAGTTTGATTATTCCCTAATCTCATCCTTATGTCTTTTGTGAGAGAACACAATCATGGATTGTTTTGATTGTTGACAAGGTATTGTCATCTCTGAAGCTCTATCTTATTGTTTCATCATGATGATTTGTCCACACTAGTCGGTCTTCCATTGGTGCCACCTTTCTTGTGGATTCATTCTTTAGTGTCTTAGTGTTCTTGAGACACTTGTATGCATATTCTAGTGCAATTATGACATGTGTTTGTCATATCTAGTTTTTTATTCATTGCTTCAAAAAAAGAGTTGTTCAATTGGATTTTTCCTTGCTCACTCAGATGAGGCATTACACAAATGCTGATGCATTCCATATTTGAATCAAAAAGTTGGTCTTTATTTTCATTAACATAATAGTTATAATTATCAGACACCTCATGTAAAGAAACTATTTCCTCAAATTGTCTCTTTATTTTAATATTAGCAAACTAATGTATTATATGTACTACTAAAATTGGACCAGTGACATATTTCCTCACTCATACTCACTACTTGGTGCACGAGAACGTTGGAAACCTTCCAATTTTGTTACAATTTTGGCTTGTAACTGACTCTAGCCAAGTCAGTGACTTTTCATTTGGACCTTAGAAGGTCTTGCAAGTGTGTAACTAGATGGATTAGTAGTTAGTACTCAATCCAATCTAGTTTTATTGATTTCTAGTACTTAGTCCTTAGTTTAGGCCTAAAGTGGGAAATGTGGTATAAAAGTATTATAGACTTAGGAAAGATGAGAAAAGATCCTAAAAAGGCCTCAATGATGTTTATTCATCATTTGATGTAAGTTAGAGGTCATAAAAGTTAGTTTGCATCATTAATGCTAAAGATGCTAAAATGTTGTCATGACAACATTTGCAATTTTGTGAATGTTGCATGCAACATCGACAGCTTTTGATTCCCTTCAAAGTAGGGAAGGGATATGAATGAAAGTGGCCAAAAAAAATGGAGGAGGCATCTTTAGATACCTTGAGGCTCATTTCCCGAGGTAGTGTGTGATGTAGCAAGATTTTAAAAGTGAATAGAAGTATTGTGTTCTTGTTTTCTACAACAGTTGACTTGATTTGAGTGTAGAAGTGTTTGGATGGATTAAATAACTTGTTCCAGTGTTGGATTCATGTTGTAGAATTAGTTTTAAGACTTTTTTAATTCAGTTGCAAATTGTTTTTGAGATTATTAGTGAATCTTGGTAAATTATTTAGGAATTAGTGTAGTTGTTGTAGGACAGAGTGATTTTTAATTTCATGGCTCCCCCATAGAATCCAAGTGTGGAAATATTCAAGGTGTAGATGAATATGGTAAGGGAGCCTCTATAAAGTATAAATACTCAAGTAGGAGGTTTGGAGAGCCAGTTTGCTAATTTTAAATTCATGCCCTAGGCGAGCAATGACTGTCCGGTTAGGTGTATGAGAGAGAGAAGTTTGAATGCATATGCAAGGGAGTGTTTGAGAGATTTAAATGAAGTGTAGTTTCAAAAGATTTAAGTTCCTATAGATCCCTAACAGAGAGATAATGTCTTTACCAATCCATTTAGACAGATTTCTAGGTAGAAATCAATGGACTACATTTTAGGAAACAAATTAGCCCTATTTGCCGTATAATATAGGATACCATTGTATACATGACCTAGGAGCTTAAGACCTTACAAATATTTTAGGTATTGGAAAATGGTATCCATATCCTAATTTTTTTGGGGGGTTATTTTCATTTTTTGGGAAAGAATCCAGAAAAACCCTCTAGATAGGGCTAATTGTGCAATTAGGCCTAATAGGACCAAATGGAGAGTCAGTCTTGAACTCGACTGATTGGAGTTTGAAGACCCATTCCAATGGATTTGGAAGGATTTAAAAGGAATTTTTTTATGGTTGAAACAACCCTTTCTTCATTGGTGAAGTTGATATGAAGGATTTGTACTTGGAATCCTTCAAGTTAGAGTGAAGAATTGAGACACAATTATTGGTAGTTGTCCTTCAAGGTTAAGCACAAGGAGATTAACTCTTGGAGTTGAGTTAGGATTGTATTAGGCTTGGATACTTGAGACTATTGGGGTACTAGAAGTGAGATTGGAATCCTAAGAAGACTAGGACAAGTGGAGTCCTTAGTAGAGTTTGTGCGAGTACACCTTGGAGCACTTCCCTCATATTGGTATCAGAGCCTATTTGATCAGGCTTGTGGTGAATGTTCCAACCAAAAGAGTCAATAGGAGAGTTTACAATGGTGACAAATGTAGAGTTGGAAAAGAAGGTAGATGAATAAGAAGAAGATAATAGATTTCTTAGAGACAGATTGGCTCAATTAGAGAAAAAGGTAGATGAAGTGGATGTGAAGACAGAAGAAGTAAAGGATAAGGTTGAAGGGAAAGGCAAGGAGATTTCCATAGATGATGAAGTACATAAAGCTGACCCTATCCTTAATGAGGAACCATTATTGAAATAATTAAAGGCTATGAGTGGTAAAGCACTAGAAGGAGTTCCTATGTTTAGTGGAAAGATGGAACCAAAGGTAGTCCTAGACTGGATAGAAGGACAAGAAAATAACTTTTAGTGGGATGGCATCACTAAGGCTCAAAATGTGAAAGTTTCTAAAGTCAGACTAGGATGGTCTACACTCACTTGGTGTAAATTCATCCAAGATGAGAGAGAGAAGGAAGGAAATAATCCCATTCCTACATGGAAGACTATGGTTGCAAAGGTCAGAGATGCTTATATCACCAAGGTTATGAAATCCAATTACATAAGAGAAGACAAGGTATAAGGCAGAGAGACTTGGATGTGAACTCTTGCACTGAAGAGTTTCAAAGGATTTGCATGAGGTCTAGAGTTGTAAAAGATGAAAAAGTGAAGGTATCTAGGTACCTTAATGGTCTCAAGTTGACCATACAAGATGAAATTGTTGGAAAGTTGACACCCAGGGAGACTATGACTTATTTTGTGTTGTCATTATGGCAACAAATTCATATGAATTTTTGACAACAAACTTTGAAGTGGAAATTGACTAAGTATAGAAGACAGGACAAAATAGAGATATACAGAAGATCAGAGCACCGACGCATGTGCTTATGACCGATTCAGACTAAGCGCCTTCAGAATAAGCTCTATGATATTTTTTTTTGATTAATCTAGACATGCATGATAAGATAAGATAGTACAAAGAATTTATAGCAAGTTAAAGTACCTCTAGCAGTTCAGGAAACAGAGTATAGAGTCTACCTCAATTTTGGATCAGCATATAACATTTTGTTTTTTAAAGGCTATGCACCTATTATATTATGTTTTTAATCATATCTCAATCACTCTTGTAATCAAACTTAAGAAAATTGGTTTGGAAGCATTGTGTATATTGTTTTTGGGTCGACTAAGGTATTGTTTCTATTCATGTCTATTCAGAAATATATATATATATGTGTGTGTGTGTGTGTGTGTGTGTGTGTGTGTGTGACATGTAAATTTGTATTAGAGAGTGTTGAAGAAATATGCAAAGCAGAGATAGAAAAGAACAATATAAGATGTCAAAATGAGATAAATCTCTTTAAGAGTATAAGAGCATCAATGCATAACTAGAACTGATCAGAAAATTATGTCACATACAACAGTTCACTTTTGGATATAGTATATCTATTATCAAGGAGGTTGTAGCCTTAATCCTATTGAGAAGTGAGCCTTTTGGATAGTGAGTCCTCACCCCTAATAGGGTTAATTGTAAAAGATTCCTAACAGGGTCAGACCCTTAACCAAGTCATTGTACTTGCATTGTAAAGACTGCTCCTAACAGGGAAAAGGAACTTTAAAAGGTTCATCATATTAGTACAATATTTGTGGGTACTAATTCCCATTGGGGTTTTCCTCTGACCAAGGTTTCCCCATAATCATATCATGTGTTATGTGTTCTTGTTTTAAGCTTGAATTGATATATATTTGATTTATGTTTAAAGTTTCTAAAATATAATAAATAGACAAACATTGATTCACCCCCGCTCTCAGTGTTTCTAACAATTGGTATAAGATCTCTGGTCCTCTGAAAAGAATATTAACCACTTAAGGAGATCATGGACTCAATAGAAGTGAAACATTTGAAAAAGAATCTTCAAGCAGCCCTTGAAGATCTTGACAGATCTAAAAAAGAAAATGAATAACTTAAACTAAAAGTTGATGGCTCTCAAATGCTTATCAAGAAATTAAGGAAAGATCTAAAATATTTCTCTACCAATGATTTGGGAAAAATGGGCAAGAATTTGAATGAAGAGAACATGTCTTTGAAAGATAAAATTGAAGATTTGAATGGACAACTTACAGATAGCCTAGTAGACATTGAAGAAAATACCAAAGAGAGTAAACAATTAGATGATGAAGTTATGCAAGTGAACTTGAAAATCTTGGAATTAGAAAACATCAATAAAAAGATAGATTCTAAACTAATAGAAGCAAAAGACAAGATTGATAAAATACACACAAGTTCTGATCTAATTCAATCACAACTGTATGCAAAAAAGTTAAAAGGTGATACCACTGGTATGGGATACAGTGTAGCTCAAATTTAAATCAATTCAATGCAAGAAAGAAAGAAATAACAAGAAGTATCTACAAAAGCAAAGAAATAGGAGAATCTTGCAGAGTCTAAAGCAGAACCACCCAAAAATGAAATCTAGCATGTTAATAGAACTTGTTATGCATTTATATGCATGGAAATTTGGGAAGAGATTGTAAAATGGTAAGACCTTTCAATGGATATTGTTATTCATGCAACAAATTTGGTCACAGGGCTATTCATTGTAGATCAAGTCAAAATAATCACTCACAACATAACCAAATGAATTAGACTCAATACAATCATAGAAATCAACCTCAAAGAAACTTGCAAAACATCACATATTAGATATGTAATTACAATGGACACACAGCTAAGCAGTACAACATGATGAATAATAACATTAGACCTCCTATCATTTGTCACTCATGTGGAAAAGCTGGAGATATCTCAAGGTTTTGCAGGTCAAGAGCACAAAGACAAGAGAATCCTAAAAAGTCTCTATTTGAAGAATTAGGAGAAGTTAAGTTTATACAAGCTAAAGATGATTCAGATAAAATATGGGTTGAAGTAAAGAAGGATATTGATGAGAAGAAGGTAGTAGATGCATCCACAGTGGACACACCTTCTACTTCTAGTTAGATGACCATCATGGTCTTAGGGGGAGCTATTCTAGCTCTAAACCCCTATGCGGCTGGTATACTCACCTCTGAGTATGCGCCTATGGATTTATGTTTGTGATAAAAAACTGAGGAAGTATGCATACACACATAACCTGTGCTTCAACCAGAACTAAGTTTGAAACTCTCAATGGAAACCACGTATGGTAGAAAGCATTAAATGCAGTAACATTTATATAAGTCAGAAAACAATTGATTATCTTCACATTTGCATTTGAGATAATAAAATTTGGAGAGCACAGGAGCATTGAGTATCAAAGCACTGAAGGATAATAGATTTTTTGGTTAAGTGAATAGATCGAAGTTGGAACAGAACCCTAGTAGTCGTGTCATTTCAAAATTGCGGTAGAACCCTATTTAATTAATCAAAAAGTGAGTATGGAAACCACTGTAGTCTTTGACATTACTAAAAGGAAGAGATTTGTCTTTAAGAAGCATCCATTCAAGTCTATTCTAGATGATATAGAAGGGGCATTCTCTAAGACTCTGCTAGGATTCATACATGTGGAAGACATTTGCACTTACATCTACTGTAAGAAGGAAACCGTTGGGGATAACAACATAGCAACTCTTATGGCTTCAATAATGAAACCAGAGTATTCATTCAAGGATGAATACGCACATCTCACTGATAACCCTATCTTTGAGTATTCTAATACGCACGAGTTCTATGAGTCAGAATGGGTTAAAATCCTACTAAGAAGGATACATGATGACCTATATTAGATTGGTGAAGTTCCTATCCACATAACTGTAGACCTAATTCATGAAATGACTGGACTTCCTAATACTAGACCAGTTCTTCCCACTGGTAAGGATGTTAAAAAGAAGGTTGAACAAGCATGCTTATCTCAAAGTGATATGTGCAAGATGACTGTTGATCCTATTAAGGAGAATGACATCAAACTCCTCACTATGATACTTGGTTACAAGTTTCAGCTGGCAAGCATACTAAATAGTGTGTTTGTAGCAAGAGTTCTGGTAGCAATAAGAATGGTGAGAGATAACACTCAGTACAATCTCTATGAGATATTGTGTGCATAGTTGATTGAGAACATTAGAGCTATTAAGCATGAAAAGAGAAAGATATTTAGGTTTGGCTCCTTGATTATCTATCTATACTTTCACATTGTTGGTAAAGTTTCCAATCTTTACCTAGATAGGAGTAAACCCACTATGTCACAAATTTCATTAAAAGCTACATCAGAGAGTAGTGAAAAATATTTTATGGACATGGAGATCAAAAAATTTAGGATCAAGATGCAGAAAAGGTTCAGGATACCTGAGAAGATAGTTGAGAAATACAAAGACAACATATGCTTCATGGTGGAAACTAACTGTACTTGCATGGAGGTAGTTGAATCAAGGAGAAAATAGATTCACTCACTTGGATATGAAGTTGAAGAATAGGTTTTGGAAAGGTATGCACAATTTCTCCTATCTACGCCCAAGGATCCCAATGAACCTAGATGGGGTACTTAAAGAGAAAAGACAAATCAAGTTGATTATGTCTTGTACAATGTTGATAACAAAAGGAAGGCATCAAGGATTACTTCAAATATCCTAAAAGTTCATGGGGTTACACAAGAAGACCTAGACAGAGCTATGGAAGGTAAGATTGCTAAAGAACTTGAGAAAACTCCTATAGAAGTGAAAATGGAAAAGTTTGATGATATGCCTAAGAAGAAGAAGAAGAAATTTGATGAAGGTACATCTGCGCCATCAACCACCATTGATCTAGAATCCTCTCCACCTTCTGTACCCAGCAAGATAACCAGAAGAAAGAAGCAAGTTCCTAAAAGTCATCAATCCTCAAGGACCACAAGGAGTAAGGTAAAGAACACTCAAGCCCCTCCTAAGGTAGGATTTCGACCTAGTCTAACAATCCTAAAGAATAGAATTGTTAATGAATGAAGAATAGAATCTATCAAGAATGTCTATGACAAATACCAAGAGATAGACAAATCAAAAATTCATTCTATGACCATATCTCACATGATTAAGTTCAAGAGGACAGTATTGGAACTTAAAATAGTCATACCAGAAAAGGTATGGAACATACTCGATGTATTAAAAAGACAATCAATTGAAGAGGATATGAGGATAAGAGAAGAAACATTAGACAGTCTTCTCACTGTCTGCTCACATGATGAGAAAGCCATCCTGTTGGATTTAGTAAAACCTCATCTCAGAACCAAAACAAGAATTCTCCATATCATGAAAAAAGAGTATGAATTGGATGGGAAAGAGACTGAGAAATAATTTTCCCAAGTGTTTATGGATAGAAACATGTATCTAGCAACGACGCCTACAGTTAAAGTAACTCCAATTCCTCCAAAATAGGATAAAACACTAGAGACTTCTAATGCACCTATGACAGGTCCATAGGACTCAGCGCCTAATGCTCCATCACCCTTAGTAATAGTAAAAGATTTAGATGAAACAATTATAATCAATGAGGTTGAGATATCAATGACAACTTTAGATAATGACTTGGAAAAGTTTAAAGAAGCCTTTGTGAATACTGAAGAAACAGAGAAGCCATGCACTGATGACACTTCTTTGAAGCAAGAACAAGTTCCTGCAGAAAGAACCACAAGTCAAGGTGAAGGGAATAAGGATGAACTACCCTCTATGGAGATCCCAATGAAGACTGAATGCATGTATGTTAATCAAAATACTATATTCACTCCTAGAAAACCAGTAACTCCATTGTTGTCAAGTTTAACCCCCGATTCAGCAAGCTTAGATGCATGGGGAGAAGAAGATTTGATTAAGATCAGTGTGCTAGCCATGGAGAAAGCCAAATAAAAATAGGTTATGATAAACCCTCTCTTTCTGGAAATAGTAAACATTCTAAATGATCTAGTGCCTGTAGATAAGAAAATAGCTAAGATTTAGTCAGTTGATGATGTGACAGTATCTTGACAAGCTTCAAATCACATTTCACAAGTTTAGTAGACTCTGCTACTAAAATTGTAGAAGATGAGTACAAGAAGGAAAGATTAGATGAATTGACAAATAATTTCTCTTTAGATCTGAACTCATTGATGATTGGTCAAGAAATCTTGAAATAACTAGCAGCTAAAGGTAGAAATGTAGTAGCAAACTGCATGGATAGAGTGAAATTCACCTCAGAGCACATCAAAAAGATTAAGGAAGCTGACATCTTGGTTGAAAGTGTTAGAAAATCAATTGAAACATCCTTGCAAGATATTAATGTATGCAACAATATCTATCAAGGGTAGTTAGAGAAGATTGAAAAGGCTAATTTAGAGATTAGCAAGATAAGGACAAGGCAGACTCAACTAAGAAATGCACTTGTTCCCTCACTAGCTGTTCTGAATGAAAACATCAAATAGTTTGATGCAACTATTGTCACCTATGATCAAGGTCCCTGCATGGATTTGATAAAAATGGAGAAGCTCACATATGCTCTATGTGCCCATCTTCAGACTATAGATGCAATGAAGGCATTCTGGCAACAAGAGATAAAAAATCTATAGATTGCTTATCCAGATGTATATTCAGAGTAAGTACTTATGGACCCACAATTTTGACACATTTGCAATTAATTTCAAAGGGGGAGTAATTTATGTATGGGGAGAAGTGTATATATATGCAAATAAATATGATATAGTATATGTTAAAGAAAGATAATATACAGTTTTTGGTGTTAGTCAATTTTGAGTAACTTGGCCACATTCCTTTGTTTCCATTCATGACAAAGGGGGAGATTGTTGGCAAGTTGAATCACAAGGACAATATGACTTATTTTTTTTTTCATTATGGCAACAAAGTCATATGAAGTTTTGAAAGCAAACTTTGAAGTGGAAATTGACTAAGTATAGAAGATAGGATAGAACAAAGATATATAGATGATCAGAGCACCAACGCATGTGTGTACAACCAATTCAGACTAAGTGCTTTCAAAATTAAGCTCTATGATATGTTTTTGTGATTACTCTAGACACACATGATCAGACAAGATAGTATGAAGAAGTTACAACAAGTTAAAGTACCTCTAGTAGTTCAGGAAATAGAGTACAGAGCCGACCTCAGTTTTGGATCAACATATAACATTTTGTTTTGTAAAGGCTATGTACCTATTATATTATGTTTGTAATCATGTCTCAATCACTCTTGTAATCACAGTTAAGACAATTAGTTTGGAAGCGTTGTGTACATTATTTTTGGGCCGACTAAGGTATTGTTTCTAGTCGCATCTATTTAGGCATAAAAATATATATATGACATGTAAAGTTGTATTAGAGAGTTTTGAAGAAATATGTAGAGTAGAGATATAAAAAAACAATATAAGATTTCAAAATGAGATAAACCTATTTAAGAGTATAAGAGCATCAACACATAACTGAAACTGATCAGACAATTGTGTCACGTATAACAGTTCACTTTTGGATATAGTGTATATCTATTATCAAGGAGGTTGTAGCCTTCATCCTATTGAGCACTGATCCTTTTGGATAGTGAGTCCTCACCCCTAACAGGGTTAATTGTAAAAGAATCCTACCCTTAACTAGGTCATTGTACTTGCATTGTAAGGACTGCTCCTAACAGGGCAAAGGAACTTTAAAAGGTTCATCATATTAGTACAATATTTGTGGGTACTAATTCCCACCGGGGTTTTCCTCTGACCAAGGTTTCCCCATAACCATATCATGTGTTATGTGTTCTTGTGTTAAGCTTCAAATGATATGTATTTTATTTATGTTTAAAGCTGCTGAAATATAATAAATAGACAAACACTGATTCACCCCCCCTCTCAGTGTTTCTAATAGAAACGAGTCTCTTGACTCCTGATACTATTTAGAAGTGCCACCAAATTGAAATCAAAGTGGAAGAGAAGCTAAGGAAGAAAGAAGATTCTAGCACCACTAGAGGTAGAGGCAAAGGAATAGATAATATATGACAGAGAGGTGGATATGGTAGAAGAATTTTTGAACCAAAGAGTCAAGGAGAGAAATATCTTACTGAGTAGCAAGAAGGAAGCTCAAACAAAGGCAACTCTAATAGAGTAAGGAACTCTTATAGTAGTTGGAGAGGAAGAAGCAATAGCCAAGGTAGAGGTAACTACTTTAAAAACATGAAATGTTTCCACTGCAACCAGATGGGACACCCTACATATAGATGCCCAGAGAAAGGCACTACTTCCCAAGTAAGTGATAAAAGGGTAAACTATGTTCAAGTGGACACTAGTGGTGGAGGTAAATACCCTAAGGTTCCCTTAGAGTCAGAGGAAGGTGAAAACTTAATGATGAGGAGAACTCTAATTAAGGAGCCAGTGAAAGAGGAGCCTAGTCAAAAGGGATCACTATTTAGAGTGAAATGCAAGATGATGGGTAAAGTTTGTAGAGTCATCATAGACTCAGGGTCTACAAAAAACATAGTGTGAGAGGAAGCAGTTAGAAAGTTGAAGATGAAAATAATACCCCACACCAGTCCATATAAAGTTACTTGGTTGAACAAAGGACAACCTGTCCTTATCAATGAGAAAGCTTGGGTGGACTTCTCCATTGGGAGATACAAGGACAAGGTGTTGTGTGATGTATTGCCTATGGATGCATGCCACCTAATCCTTAGTAGGCCATGACAATTCGATTGATATCCCATGCATGATGGAGTAAAGAATTCTTATTCTTTCAAGAAGGACAATGTGACATTTAAAATCTAGTCATTGTTGGAGGATGGAGAAATAAATTCATCATCACCCAATGTTCTCATGGTTAGTGAGAAAGAGTTCTTAGAAGCCTTAGAAGAAGGAGAGAGTTGGTTTTTCACTTGTGTTGAAGCCAAGAAAATAAATTGTAGACAAAATAATCAAGAAGATAGAATTGCAAAAGGAAGTTTAGGAGATGTAGAGGTATGAAGGCATTGTTAGTGATGGACAACCATAAACCCTACCCCCTAAGAGGACTATAAGCCACCAAATAGACTTTATCCCAGGAGCTAACGTTCCTAAAAAGACAAATTATAAAATGACTCCTCAATAAATAAAATGAGGAAATATCTAGACAAATCTGTTGGTGCTCAAATCAACAGATTGGATTTCCTATGGAATTTCAAATCCAATGTTGGGAAACCCAAGTGATTTGGCCAAATAACAAGTCACAACCAAGGCAAGGTTGGAACTTCTACAATTTTGGCTTTGCAAAATCAAGGCTGGTAGGCCTATACCTTGACTTATCCTTCAAGTTACAAGGCTTTGTATAGAAGATAAGAAATACTTCAACCTTCTCTCTCAAGTATGGCAAGGAACATGAAAGAAATCTAACTGAAAATAATATATCATAAACTATAAACTGAAATACTTTGAGTAATTGAAAGAATGTTTAGTAAATATGTATGTAAATTGAAATGAATAGATAGATAAGATATCACAAAACTATAACAATGAATTGAATAACTGTAATCAAAATAATAATTAGACTAGTGCCTTATTCTATCATAGGCAATAGAGTCGAGATCATTCCAATCTTATGTTCAACCTCAAAGATAGTTTTACAAGAAAAATTATCACTTCAAAGGTGTTATGGAATGTGCATCCAACCTAAAAAAAATTCAAAGATATTTCAAAAGGGTAATACTTCTCAAATGACAGACCAATTGAATAAGGCCTCAATCAATAGAATTTAACCATGAAAAATGAGAAAACCAATTGAAAATATAGACTATGAATCAAATCAGGAAGCATGCACATCAAACTATCACTTTGAAGAAGTTCTATTGGTTTATCCGAGGGACTAAATGTAAAATGATAATGAAACTATTGCACATGTGAAAGAAAAAGGACTTATCTTTATTGATTTTGAAAAAATAGTACATCCAGGTCCATGCTATAATTGTTGATTAAAAACTATCCAAATATGTGAAATTGTATAATATTGTATTATTTACATTTTATATTATGTATATATATTTTTTTGAGTATCTTTCACACATCTTTAAGGTGAAAAGACACAACCCTTATTACAAATTATTTTGAAAAAACAATAAACTAACTAAAAAATAACTACCTAACTTTTGGATTTGTCTTTGGTCAAAAATCTAAAAAATATCGTGAAAAGCTAATATTTCTACTGGAGATAGGAAATTTGATTTCCCAAACTGGGTCATTTTTAGATTTTTAAAATTTGACCATTTTCAACCTCTGTCGGCATCATCTTTGCAGAAAGATGAAATTCTAGCATTTTTTGAAACCTTCGCTTACAGAATTTTGATTGTTCCTATCATAGAGCTTCCTTCCTTAATCCATCAAATTTTAATTGAAAATTAATATAGTTTTGCATCCGCTTTCATGTAGTCCATCATATCATCAATTATTGGGCATAGAGTTAAGGATTCCATTTTTTAGAGTTTTATCACTTTATAGGACTCCAAATTTTGCCAAAAATTGAGAGCTCCAATAGGCTCTTTTTGGGAACGTATACTCCCTATGAGCATAGTGAGATACCAGTTATCTCTGGAGAAGAAGACCAAGTATTCTTAGTAAATATGATGCAAAACAAAATTGGGTGGCCCCAAGCCCCCCAAAAGGGAACCTTGATCCTTTCCTCTGTCGAACACCTGATTCTGATCATGCAACCTTCTGAATCTCTTGAATATGATATGATATCATTCCTTTTCCTTATCAACAAGAGTATTTGAAAATAAACAATTTTTAGAATTATTTAGCTCTAATATATGATCCCTTGTTGTATTAGATGTATCATCCTTATAGAGAATACTTATTGGTTCCACTTCATCAATGCAGTGTTTGGCTTTTAATTTGTGTTTTTCCTTTGAGAAATCATCAAGTGCAGTGTGTTCTTTGCTAGATGGAGGATCCCTATGAATATTATTATTTATGTAAGTATCTAAACTAAGTTCTTTTTCTTGGATGTTTTCTTGCACACAATCTTCCTTATTTCCATTCTCCATATATTGTTTCTCCTCACATAAAGGTTTTGAAGGTAGCTCATATTCAGGAACTATTACTTCTTTTATAACAAGAATTTGATCAAGTGGGATACTTGGATAATTTTCAGTATTATTTTCCAACACATTCTTAT
>MU225615.1:2016191-2047680 GCA_018584345.1 Thuja plicata | reverse complement strand
CTATCAAGAAAAGGAAGAAGGATTGAAATCCTTGTCTCACTGGTTTTCTGTCATATTTAAGATTATGATTTGTATGGTTAAATCCTGTATATGATTATGCTTGGTCATTTACAAGGTATTTTATAAATTTAGTTCAATAGAGATACATGACAAATCAGTGTCCACATCAACAAATACTGTATTAACAGCCATCATTAAAGGTAAAACCTGCGTGAGTAGTTGTGGAACTCAAAAACGAGGAAGGACCTTATCCAGTCCTTAGCAATTAGGATTTTCTTGTCTCTGAATCAGAAGTAAAGGCACAGGATTCATATAGACATTTCAAGCATTGTGATTCATACAAGAAAAATCCCCAACACAATTCAATGCAATTTGTGCTCATATGTTAGATACTATTAAAGGTGGGATGAAAAGTAAGTTTGTGTAGAATGAGAAAGCTAACCATGGATTTGAGTTATTAAAGAAGATTGCTACTCAACCAATCCTGATTTTGACAAGCTTTGAGAATCTATTCACAGTGGAATGTGATGCTAGCAATGTATCTATTTGTGTTGTCTTGAGCCAAGAGGGAAGACCAATAAATTTCCACTCTAAAAAATGAAGTGAAGCCAAGAAGAAGTATTCTTCTTATGACCTAGAGATGTATGCTCTAGTCCAAGTACTAAGAAAGTGGAGGCACTACTTGCTTCCAAAGGAGTTTGTAGTCTTTTAAGACAACCAAGCACTGAGTTTCTTGAATTCACAAGATAATCTTAGTCATGAACATATGAAGTGGCTAGAATACTTGCAATCCTACAACTTCAACATTAAGCACAAAAAAGGATTGCAGAATAAGGTAGCAGATGCCTTATGTTACGTCTTTTTCTTGTAGGCTCTTAATACAGTGTGAATGCTTGAAACTTATACTTCCAATTTCTAACTCTTGTAAGACCAAGCCTAATTGATGCGGACTAATTCCTCCTACTTTGAGATCCATAGGCTCTGGCAGGTGTACTTTCAAATGATTACTAATTCTTAGTATCTATATTAGTGGATTAGGGCTTTCACTGATTGGATAAATTTCCTTCACTATATCAACTGATAAAACACCTTTTAGATGGCAATAATTTACTTAATATAAAGCTTTATAAGCTAAATCATGATCATAACAATAACAAACATCAGTGAGATAAGGATTCTCATCCTTCTTCCTTTTGGAGTTCTTTGAACTTAGGAGGGATAACCTAGTGATTCTCTCTTTAATAAATCAATAAAATGAATTGTATTCTCTAATACAACTACTTAAACATATATATTCTTTGTAACTGAAAAATGAATGATTGATTGATTTAATATTGGATGATGATTAACTGCTTGCCAAACCCTAAACCAGTGCCTAATTCTTGGGCAAAGAGTCAATATCAAATATGAATCCACAATAAATTGATTAATGAAAACACATGTAGTTTAGATAGAATGCCTTACAATCTATCTTCTCACTCCCACACCCTTGTTATCAGATCCTTACACCAATATTTAACTCTCTACAATCACCTAAAATAATTACTTTTTCCTTGTAATAACTTATAAGTAATTTCACATTCACCTTGTAACTGGTATATCTAAGATGTCTTGCAAATTAAACATACAAGATTTTAAACAGAAATACAAAGAGACCACAAAAGATATTGTACATAAAATGCAAAGTATTTTATTAATATGCTACTACTTCAAATACATTCAATAGACAAAAATCACAGAGCTCAGACAAAATTGAGAAGTCTGCCTTGCAATTGTATATTTCACCACACTTACAATTATGTTCTATCTTGCTATTTATAGAGTCTAAGCCGTCTTGCAGTCCTTAAATAAAATGGATGCAATAATATTTAGATGGATTAGACATAACCCTAAAAGATACTATAAGACAAAATATAATAAGACCTTAAACGGTGGAAAGACAAAATAGGAATACAATGAGATATGATCTTCAAATCTTGATAACTGGCACCTTTGTCTGAAGATATTTTGGAAAGTCTCAAATATTTTTACAAGATCTAGTGACCGCCATTACAAGCTAACTTACACTAGTCTTTCCAATGACTAACCTCCATGTGCTCAAAGATCAGGTGTCAGGTGTCTCTTTACTCCTCGTCCAGTATGTCTAGGTCAACTATTGCAGGCTTCTTTTTCTTGGGCTTGGTGAGAACATCCCATGCTACAACTTCTACCTCTGTAGACCAATTAAACCTCTAAATGCTTTGGAATTGTACCTTTTGTCTCTCTCCCATATGGCATCTATAATTATTTTAACATTTGTCACAAACTTATTAAAGTTTGTTTTGGCCTTGAATGAATCATTTTAGGTTTTATTGAACCTTTCCATATCTAAATCACCACTGTCAAAAATAAATGCCTCTTTATTAGGCATTAATGTATCAAATTAATTTCTCCATACTTCTACTACCTTGATTTGATCATTCTCTCCCTTTATTTGAGGAGTAAATTTATTGTAATTTGAGCCAAACATGTTGACCCTGTCTTCAATCTGATTTACCTTTCCCTTGAAGAAAGACAAGGTAACCCCAATCTTCTCAATCTCCTCGCCAACTTGTGTTAAAATCTCTAGGAGGTCTTCCCTAAGTATTTTTAGGGATGCTAACCTTTCAAACAAATTATTCCTTACTGACCAAGTTCCAAAACATGGGTTCAAAGTTGAAACATAATTAGTTACCTCTATTTGCAAACCAGGCAACTTGTAAGCACCATGTACTAGATCAAATTTGTCTTTTAAGATATTGATCCTATGTTGTAATAATTTTTTTAAGGCTTCCAAAGCCTCCTTATTTTGATCCTTATACTTATGCTTTATTTCCTTCTAAATATCCCCTACATCTTCAATCTGTACCAGGGCATTTGCAACTTGCTTAGGTTCAGCAAGAACAACTTCAGGGATTTCTTGTAACTTCACATTCAGCTCTACCACTAGCTTTTCCAATGCATTGATCTTAATCAGGAATATATCCCTATATACAATACTTGCCTCATCAAATAATTTATGATATCTCTTGGACATCTATTTAGTGTTTGCTTCATTTAGATGAGAAAAGTGTGTAAGGGCTTGTGAAATTTCCAAATCACCTGTGTTGTGGATGGACACTATGATTTTATCTCCATCCATCTTTTCTTGTACATTAATCAGTGATGGATTATGAGTCTTGGGAGCTAGAGCCCACATGGATAAAGTTTGGGATTGTGGATTGTACTCACATCCCCTGATCATCTCTCCCACCTGTGTCTCTAAAGACAACTTTATGTCAGGTTGCCTCCTTATCTGGTCTACGATGAAAGTTGATGCCAGATCCCATCCTTCCACCTATAGCATCCCACTAGACCAAACTAACTATCTAGCTTCATCTAGTGTCATGTTTTTTGACTCAGGATCATATTCTTGCAAATCTTGCAAGGCTTCATTTGGTATAGATTCTCCTCCTACTAATTGTAGCTATGATCCCACTTGTTGTTGCTTTTCCCAGATGAGGAAATCCTTGAATTCTTTGGTTTTTATGAATTTATCATCATTCAAGAATTTCTCTTGCTATAGCTCTCTTTCATCTTGACATAATAAAAGAGGTATTTCCACACTTTCTTCTACATCCTCTCTTTTCTTCTTACCTTCCCTTATAAACTTTTTGAGTTGATGATAATAAGCTCTAGTACAAGTGAATAGAGCACTCACTTTATCTTTTTTCTTCTTCTATGTCTTGACATCAGAAGGATCCCCTGTTTCCACTTTTTTCTTCTTCTTGGGAGGTTCACCAGTCACCTCAACCTCTTTCTCTTGAGTCAAATCCATTATATCCTCCTCTTCTTGAGGTGGCTGATCCATTGGCGGAGGGATATGTATTGAATATTTGCTATCACTGTACTTTGAAGAAGAGTGTTTATTTTTACCTCTTTCCTTATCTTCCATTTACTCCTATAGCTTGTTGCACAATGTTCCATATGACTATCATCTTATCTAGTCTCTATAAATAAAGAACATCTAGGAAGTAACCCCCAAAAGAGATCCCTTTCTTCTTAAGTTGTTTTCAAGATCCATGAGCTCTTGGAACTTATCTTCTCTTCTCACGACTTCATCACCCTCTAGGATGTTCCTAATAAGGTCCTCCTCTACATATTTCTCATGCACTTTGGTATTAGGAATGGTTGGTGTTAAGAGTTTCTTTGCACTAAATATCAAACCCTCTGTATCAACATACCTATATAGGGATACACTCATCCTGAAGTGACCTAACCACCTATTCACTGAATCTAATTCTCTCTTGCCAATTGTGAAGCCATAAACTAGAAACTATCAAGGTGTGAATGTACCTTTTATGTGTGGAGCCAAATGCTCCTTATCAGTCAACATGAGTTGCCATATGAACTCTATAACAACAATTCCTTGTGGCACATGGTATGGTAGAATACGTGGTGGCTGGGAGAAACCATAAACTATTATCAAACTAAAATCCTTATGGTAGTAGAAATCTCCCTAGTTATGGTCTCCATTCCACTTGTCAACAAACTTACAAGGCTTGAGTAACTGCACTACCTTGATTGGTAGTCTAGTCATATTGACTTCCAAATAGCTTAATAAGGGATATACCATCCAATTTTGGAAAGAACACAATTCATTGTCCCTAGATGTATAATTCTACACCCTCAACCAGAGTTTTATAGTGTTGGATTGGCCTTGGTAGAATCTCCTAGGTCTCAAATTTGGTTGATCCATGATATTGAAATTATAAAACAAAATTAAATGCATCAATAAAGAAAACTGCAAAAATTTAGGGCTAGGTTCCTTCTTCTGAATGTCTACAAACCCTTGATGCATTTTGTCAATCACATATTGGATGTAGTCATAGTCTATGCTAACATGGGGACTTTTCAGGTCCAAAACAATCATCAGAATATCAAAAGATATCATTTCACTTCCCCCATCAACTCTTAGAACTCTACACAGACCATAAGAAATACATTTCATTTAAAATGCCAGATCCTTGTAGAAGTAGGGTGTAGTGTTATTAGGAATAGGTGCTACATAATTTACGGTACCTTTTGACACATGACCTTGAATTAGCTTTGCTACAACACAGTCTTCCTTTGTATACCTAGCTGCTTAAGGCCTTCAGGTCTATTTCTGTAGTGCACAGATTGTACATATTGAAAGATTTCATAAAGGATGCCCTTTCAAGAATAACTAGGGCTGTAACATCACTCTTCTTGATGGTCTTGTAATTGGTATCATACTTATTATCTATCTCTAGCAATAAATCTACATCTACAAATATGTCTAGAACTATCAATTTGGCTAACCCTGACGTCCAAGGGTTTGACACACGAACAAGACCATCACTATTGTTATGAAAGTAATTAAACAAATGGTATCCAGACAATCAGGAGTCTTAGCTTCTCTATAGTATGACATATTATCACCAAGGTATTTGTCGTTTACCTTTTCTCTTTGATTTGTTCCTGGTAGAAGAGCCATGACTTCATCAGAGTAATTTCTTTTCCCTTTATGATCTTCTTCAGTGTCTCCACTCTTCCCACTGGTTGAAGCAAAACTCATTGCTTGACTCATCTTGTCTACTTTGAACTGAACAATATTGATCAAAATCTTGATTCTTCACTTTGCAATCTGGACAATTCTATTCTTCTGAAAGCACTAATCACTCATGTAATCTTAGGTTTTTATTATGAAACTTTGGTAAACTGAAATGAGAAAAGACAATTCTTATTTATTCCTGAGAAATCAATGCACCAATCTATTCAAAATCATGAATTTTTTATTCAGTCACTCTTGCCGTTACTCTACGTGCTTTGATATCAATTTCTCTTAGCCATGGTGCCTGAGGTTGACATGTTATCATTTTGAAAAAGGCCAATTAGAGTAATCATGAAACCTTATTTTATAATAAATTCTAAGCTTGATATGATTGGCTCACTTTATTACAACTCAGCTAACCTCATACATGATGTCACAATCCTCTTGTTCTGATTGGCTAGCAAATGTACATAATGGCGCGAGACAAAAATATTAATCTTTACCTTGCTCATACTCTGGTTCTCTTTAGCGACCATGTGACTGCTTTATCTCCTTGTCACTGAGAGTTAGCCTTAACTCTAGTTTCATCATGAGGACTATCCCCAACCGCATGATCAATACTTTGATCAACCATTATCTCAAAGTTGCTAAACAAATTACTTAACTCATGCTTTATTTTGAGATTCAGCTACTAAAGATTAAAAATAACTCTTGTTTAACCTTTGGGTTCTTTGGAGATTACACGACTGTATAATTTTGAAGTCGCTAAAAGATTTCATCAACCATGATTTTAGTTAGAGATTATGCAACCTTCATTAGATCCTCTCCCAATCTAACAGTTTGCATGAAATCTCTTATTCATTTGGTACTCACTACATTTGATCAAAGACTTCTCAACTACCATTAGATCACTTTTAATCCAATGGCTCGCATGAAATCTCTCAAGCTTTATCCTTAACTGTAGTTTTTCATGAGACTTCATGACTAAATCTATATCTAAGTCGCCAGATAGATTTCCTAACAACCGGTTTATTTTGAGACTTCACACAGGCCGTAGATCTCTGGAATGACTTAAACATGTGTCAACATTTGGATCTTTACCTCTGAAATTTTTTTGACATTTTGACTTTTATTAGCGACTTAACACCAACCATCATATCTTTTCTCATCTATGATTTATATTTTGCCATTGCAAAATTTACTGAACCTTGACTTAACCTTTGCTAACCATAGTTCATATGGAGACTTAGCGACTAACTGAATCTTGTTGTCACTGAAAAAGTTATCTAACTCAAGGTTTATTCTAAGATTAAAGGCCAGCCTTTATATATTTCCTTAATCTGACGGTAGTCACTGAATCTCTTAAACTTTTTCTTATCTGAAATTTTATCTCGTGAATAAACGCTAGCCATAAGATCAACTTTGAATCAGACGGTAGTCGCCAGATCTCATAACATTTGACTTAACCCTTGTTTTCTTTGGAGATCTTGCAACTGAACTGATATAACTCATGCCTTAACCTTAGTGATCCTGTGAGACTTCACAACTGAAGAAACTTGAAGTTGCTTTATAATTTCTTAACTGATGAGTTTATCTTGAGACTTCATGCCCACCGAAGAATCATCTTGCAAATCAACTGCTCGCATTAAATCTCAAGAACTTTTACTAATCATCATCTTCATCTAGTGACTAAATGCCAGCCACTAGATTATCTGAGCATCTACGGCTATCGCTAAATCTCTAAAGATTTGACTTAACTCCTATTTCTTTCTGAGATCTCATGACTGAATGAAAATTCAACCAAGCTTTAACTCTGATTTATTTGCGAGACTACGCTACTAAATAAAATCAAAGTCACAATAGGTTTTCTTAACTCTGGGGTTTCAAATGAGACTTTACGCAAACCACAAGATTAAGATTTGCATCAATGGTCTGCATTAAATTGCTCAATCCTTCAAAGGATATTTCTTTTCTTTATGAGATAACGCGGCCAAAGCATTGCGCTGAGTCTCGAAACAAAAGGGAATATTTTGTCTATTTGAAGAGACTACACGACTGACTTAAAACATGAAAATACAACATGACTTAAGTGATTTGGATTTTTTGAAAAAGGTAACTAAAAATTAGAAGCGGATTATAAAGAACTAGGGTTTCTCTCGATATGAATGAAAAATTACCTAGGACCTAGGGGTTTTCATATCTCCTATTGATTTTATGGCTCAGAGATCAACATTTGCCAGGAAAATTTAATAGAACTTGGACAGGATTTGAAATTTATGCAATAACATCACTGGGAACTCAAAAATTTTATAGCAAGATTTCAAAACTGGAAATACAACCAATAGTGGCTCTACCTGAGGATGCTTAAATGAAATCTTATAGAAAGAACCACAGATCTATGGGAGGCAGACCACACTTACTAACCTACTGTAGAAAGAAAACACACAATAGAAACAAACACACCTATACATATAATACATAACTACTGTGCATGGAAATAAAATTTTAACTAAAGAAAGGTTTCAATAATTTTCCATGCACTGGCAATTCAAATACCTCTCCATCAATATTTTCTAATAGATATGAGTCTTTCCCGAAAGTTTGATGAATGATAAAAGGACCAAGCCATAAGGATTCAAATTTTTTGTGCTTACCTTTATCCTCAACCCTTACATTCCATTGAAGTACTAAATCATCACACCGAAATTTCCTATTACTAGCTCTTTTATCAAACAAATATTTCATTTTCTGCTGTAACTTAATGTTCTCTTTTTGACTATCTTTTTTGACCTCATCTAGTTCAGCTAGCTACATAATTCTATCTTGCATTGGTTTAGAAACATCTAGCTATTCTTCCTGAATAAAATTATATACTAGAAGCAAGTTATTCATGGGCACTCTAGATTGCATAGCATATACTAGTTCAAAGGGAAACTTACCTGTTTCTTTTTTCATTGTGATTCTGTCAGCCCATAAAGCAAGTTTTAGTTTTTTATGCCAAGATATTTTATTTTTCTCAAGAGCCTTTTTCAGGATTTTCAATATGCTCTTATTTTTGGATTCTACTTGGCCATTGGCTTGGGGATGATTTGGGGAAGAATATGACATCATAATCCCATACTCATCATAGAAATCCTTAAGTTCATATGACCTAAAGCACATAGAATTGTCCATTACCAATTTTACAAGGACACCAAATCTAGTCAGAATGTTTTCCATCAGAATTTTAGTGGCCACTTTACTAGTTTCCCTCTTTGTAGGAATTTCCTCTATCCATTTTGTGGAATAATCTATATCAACTAGTATCCAACTATGCCCACCACTAGATTTTTCTAAAAACTCTCCAATGAAGTTAATTCCCCACATAGAAAAAAGGTTCTTCAACACTTATATGATTTAGTAATAGGGCGCCTAAAAATTTCAACTTGTTTGAAAATCTTTGACAAGGTTCACATTTTCTAACAAAGGGATGAGCATCTTTAAATAAGCAAGGCCAGTAATAACTAGCCCTCAAGATTTTATGAGCAGTGGTTTTGGTAGAGAAATGTCCTCCACACACTCCAACATGCATTTCAACCAAGACCTTCTCAGCTTGACTCTAATCTAAACATAATAACAGTACACCATTTCTATCTTTCCAGTATAGATCTCCTTTCACTATGGTTTATCTTTGAGCTTGCAACCTGAGATTTATTTTCTGATTATCTGTCATAATCTCAGGGCACTTGGTATTTTTTAAGTAGTACATGATATCAACATAATAAGGTTGTATTTCAATACTAGTCACTGTTGAATCTTGTACAGGGTCTTTGTATTATTTACTTGAACCAAGTCCAAATTTTCTTTTGTCATTAATTTTGCTAATCCTTGTCCTCTTACCAATTTGGTAATATGGATTTCCAAATTAAACTCTTGAATCTGATTGATCCATTTCCACCTCTTACTTATCACTTATGATTGAGTAAGGATATCCTTAACTATTGTGTAAGGTACATATGCCATCACTTTTGCATAAAATAGTTAAGGCCTGAATGAATTTACAACTTTCACTAAAGCATATGTCTGTTTCTCCATCATTTTATAATTCAACTCTGCAACTTGGAGGGATTTTCTAAAAAATACAATAGGATACTCATAACCCTGCTCATCTTTTTGCAATAAAACAACAATAATTGTATGGAAAGATGCAAAAGAAAATAATTAAAAAAGCTTACTATAATTAGGAGATCTCAAACTAGGTGCCTCTTGAACTGCCTTTTTGATTTTTTCAAAAGCTGATTGTGCTTCTTCACTCCATTGAAACTTTGCATCTTTTTTCAACAATTTAATTATAGGTTTGACAATCTCAGCAAGATTAACAATAAATCTTCTCACAAAATTTATCTTTCCTAAGAAAGACTATACACCTTTGATATTTTTTGGAGCAATGACCTTCTAAATGGCTTCTATCCTTTCTAGATCAATTCTCACTCCATCTTTTGACA
This sequence comes from Thuja plicata, assembly GCA_018584345.1. Taxonomy (NCBI): domain Eukaryota; kingdom Viridiplantae; phylum Streptophyta; class Pinopsida; order Cupressales; family Cupressaceae; genus Thuja; species Thuja plicata. The sequence continues at coordinate 2,037,624 of MU225615.1, read as the reverse complement.
CTATATGTCCCAACAACTTTCCTCTTGTCACTGCAAATTGACATTTTCTGGGATTTAGGGAAAAACCATATTCCAAAGCCTTATTAAAAACATTTCTAGGTGTCCGCAATGGTCCTTTGCATTGTTAGAAAATGTTGTCAAATCATCTTGATATATTACCATGAACAAGTAAATAAATTATTTGAATGCAACATCCATGTCTTTCTGAAAATTTGCTCCTGCATTTATAAGTCCAAATGGCATTCTAATATACACATATGTCCCCCATGGAGTAGTAAATGCAGTTTTGAATTTTTCTTATTCTTTAACTAATACCTAGTTGTAGCCTAAAAAACCATCCATCATTGACAATAGCTCACAACCAATAACCTTGTGCATCATTGCTTTCATGTTAGGTAAGGAGTAGTTATCCTTCAGAGATGCAATGTTCAAATTTCTAAAATGAACACACAACCTTATGTCACCATTCTTTTTTATCAGTGGGACCAAATTAGAGTCCCAAGTTGAATGTCTTATGGACTGAATAAAAAAGCATCCTTTAATTTCATCAACTCTTGTTGCATTTTAAAAGGGTTGATAGGTCTCTGTTTCTGCCTGAATGGCTTGGTATATGATTTTAGTGGGATTTCATGTTGAAAAAGGTCTTCCCTATAAGCTTTCAAATATTCATAAGACTAGGTAAACACATGCTTATGTTTCCTTAACAATTTTATTATATTTTATCTAACATGGGAATCTAACCCTTTTCCAATATACACAATTTGAGGAGTAGTTTTTGATCCTAAATTTATTTCTTCCAAATCCTCAATTTTAGCATTGCTCATTTTTTATGAATGATCATCTTGATTACTAAACAATGCTTCTAGCTCCACCAGTCCCTTAGGGATCTGATTATAACTCAATTGGACAACCTCATTCCCCATAACCTTATCCCACCCATTAATGACCTCAAGTAAAGAATTACAATCTATATGCTGGTCTTCATACTGGTCTAGGCATTGAATAAATCTAAGAATATCTTGGTCATCTTCAAACACTTGCTAGTTGTAAATGTTATTAGGGACATATGGTCTTGTCTTAACTTCTACAATTAATACCCTAATTAAGGTCAAATCACCACTCTCCAAAGCAACATTAGCTAAAAAAATCTGCCATGATGTTGTTAGTAATAACTGAGGGGGGGGGGGTGTGAATCAGTGGCCTCGAAAATGAATCCTTAAATCAACCCTTCAAACTTAGTACCACAAATTTATACCTCTATTTATCTTTAGTCCTGTAAGATGAATGCCTTGAAATAATTATATCAAATTACTACTTTTCGGAATGCTTTGTAAAAACTTTCTTCTGTATGTTTACCGATAACCAGTCTTTCTATTTACCGAAACATAGTAAATAACTAGTGTATACCGATCAATCCAGATTTACTTAAGTGAAATGAAAAACACTAAAGTAATGACTCATAGGAACATTAACACATGGATTTTTAATGTGGAAACCCTGTTAAGGGAAAAACCACTAGGACCGGTACCCCAAATTTTCACTCTTCTAAAGTGAGCTCGGTTAAGAGCCAACCCTGTTAAAGGTTACAAACACACTGTTAGGTGTGACCTTGTTAGAGGATTTAAATAGATAGTTTGTCCCTTAGTATCTGGCATCTAATGCTACCATCCTTGATCAAACACTCACTTGGCCTATTAATAGGTATCGGGCATATACAATGCTACTTTGTATGATCAAAATTCTTGATACTCCTTGGGATGTATCTCAATTAAAAAAGACTTTTAAGTCCTACTTGGGTAAGAGACTTGATGCTTCAATGGTTAAACTGAAACAATAAATTGATCTGTTCACATATAAAACTTGAATTGCAAATTTTTAGATCTATTCTAAGTGCATTACCTTTCTGATCAATGTTATCAATTCAATACCTTTTCTCCACACTGTTATGCTCTGTGATATTGTATCACTGTTCATCGGTGTCTGCAGAATTCAGCTCTTTCCTCATCTTGATTGATCAGGTATGAATGAAGACTTTCTTCTCCTTCAGAATCTCTTCAGCATCTATTCTCTTGTCACTCCCCTTATTCATAATGAATAATCTTGTCTCTTATATAGAAATGATTCACCATTTATTGGCTTTCTTGACCTTGGCGTGATCCACAATTCTTGCCAATTAGATTTAAATAAAAACTCCAGTTTTATCTCATTGAGATCTTCTTGCCAACTGGACAAAGAAGCTTTAAATCCTTTACTTATCTTTGGCTTTAAATTTTTGATTAAAACAATGATAAGTTTCAGTTAAGTCTATTTTTAGCTCTTGACAGCTAAGAATTTTTTCATTTTTGAACTCTTTGTTCTGTCAGTCAATACTTCAGTTAGTCGACAATGATAACTGACTGTGCTGTCAGTGTGACTTTAGTTTTCTTCAGGATATCTGTCCTTCAGGAAACACTGTAATTCTATTTGTCAGGTTACACTGTGCTTTATCCATCGGGAAACACTGTGACTTTGCTCTTTGGTAATGATGTGCATTTTTCTTGTCGGGTAACACTGTGACTTTTCTCTTTTACTCTGAGCATCGATGTGCACTTCATCGGTGTATGCAGTCACTTTGTAAATACTTGACTTATATACATTACTGATAGCATAGCCTTTGATTCATCATTTCTCTGAAGTCTTTTAGCAATATGTGCATGACCATATAGACTATATTAGGTTGACATCAATGACAATACAATACATTAATTGATTTAATGCCTTGCATTAACTTTCTATGACTTGGTGATCATCAACTTAACATCTTCAAATATTCAATCAGTTATAGTTCATCAATCTCTCTCTTTGGCATTGATGGAAACACACTACATTATCACACTATATTACTACTAATACAATATAAAATATAATAGTTGAAGTTTATCAAAATACCAATCTTATGTACTATAACCAATACAAATATCTGGTCCTTGATAAGCTTATATGAGCTTAGATTTGATTCTTGTAGCTCTCTCTCTGTCTTGAATCCCTTAACTAGATAGATGTATAATATTTCTTCCTCCCATGTGATGTGTTCTCTTCCTATGTCAAACTCTCTCCCTTTCACTATTCTCTTTTCTTTTGATGTCTCTTGTCAGCAATTATCTCCCTTTGTATGTACTCTCCCTTTCTGGTTACATCTCTCCCTTTGGATAATGTGATGGATATAATCTCTCCCTGATGTGATAATGGATATAATGGTTATAATCTCCCCATTTGACAACAATTCCAAACAAATATTTGACAGTAGTGCCAAACAATCCTTTCTATCCATAATATACTCCTTGAATTTCCCAATCCATCAACAATACAATAACTCTAGTGCTCGGAGTATATAAATACCTTGTTGTGTATAGATGTATCTTTGAAGTCCATCTCTTTGCTTGTATCAACATGAATGATATTATGATAATATGTAGGCTGATGTAGCCTTCTAGTAATTTTACTGACCAGTAGATAGGGGTCTGACCCCTAGTATTTTTCTCAAGTACTCAAATGCATCCTTGGGCAGTGGCTTGGTGAAGATATTAGCTAATTATTCCTTTGATTGCACATACTCAAGTATCACCTCCTTTTCTTGAACTTGTTCTCTCAAATAATGATACTTGATAGCAATATGCTTTGTCTTAGCATGCATGACTGGATTTTTGGAAATGTTTATTGCACTGGTATTATCACAATAGATAATTACTGGTTCAAGAATTTTCATATGCATACCTTCCAATAACTGTTTGATCCATGTAATATTTGAGTAGTTTGCAGCAGCAGCAACATACTTTTCTTCTATAGTAGACTGAGAGATGCATCCTTGCTTCTTGCTGATCCATGTGACTAGTATGTCACCCATAAAGAATTATCCTCCAGTTGTGCTCTTCTGGTCATCAATATTTCTAGCCCAATCAACGTTGGTAAAGACCTTAAGTTCTAATTTTCCTTTTCTTCTATACCATAAGCCATAGTCCTCAGTATTATTTAGATATCTTAGGATTCTTTTCACAATAGTCATATGTGATTCCCTGGGATTAGTAGAAAATATTGCAACTATTCCTACTGCATGTACAATATCTGGTCTAGTATGTACACCATACATGATATTTCCAATCATTGATCTATACAAAGTCTGATTTACCTTTGATGACTTGTCCTCCTTTGTCAGCTTACATCCAATTTCCATCGGTGTTCCAACTAGCTTGGAATCTTTCATCTTGAATATTTTCAGCACTTCCTTGATGTATTTGGATTGTGTAATGAAAATACCTTCATCTTGTTGCATGAACCGTAGAACAAGAAATAACTTGATCTCTCCAAACATAGACATCTCAAATTCTTTGCTCATTTCATTTGCAAATGATTTGCATAGCATATCATTGCCTCCAAACATGATGTCATCAACAAATATTTCAGCAATCAAAATGTTAGCATCAGTATCTTCCTTCAAGTAAACATTACTATTTTCACTAGTTCTTACAAATCCAATACTTATGAGATAGGAATGAAGTCTTTCATACCAGGATTGGGGTGCTTGTTTCAATCCATACAAGGCTTTGTGTAGTCTAGATACCATGTTCATCTTTTCTGGATCAACAAACCCTTCTAGTTTCTCAATGTATACCTTGTCCTCAAGTATTCCATTTAGGAATGCAGACTTGACATCCATTTGGTATACCTTGAATCCTTTACATGTAGCATAAGCAAGTAATATTCTCATTCCTTCTAGCCTAGCAACGGGTGCAAAGTTTTCTCCATATTCAATCCCTCCTTCTTGTGCATACCCCTTGCATACTAGTATTTCTTTGTTTCTAGTGACTTCTCCATCCTCATTCAGTTTATCCCTGAATATCCATTTTTTACCGATGAAATTATTGTCATCTAGTCTCGGTACAAGTGTCCATGTCTTTTTTTTCTCTATCTTCTCAACTTCTTCATTCATAGCACTAATCCATTCTTCATTATCAAGTGTAACATTGTCAGATTTTGGCTCAAAATCACAAATTAGACATCTTCTATTTAGAGACTTACTTTTGGTTCTCATACTAGCCTTCTTGTCTCCAATGATCTGGTTCTGTGGATGGTTCCTTCTGACATATCTGGAAAGTACAGGTTCATCTCTTTGTCTATTAGCTTGATCATCAATTTGTCCTTCATTTTGTTCTCCATGAATTTGTGCATCTGGTTGAGCAATATCTTGATCGTTGGTATTTGCAGCCTGATGCTCGGGTGCAATGATCTATTTCTTGGGAGCTCTACATTGTTGTTCAGGTAGAGTGTTAGGTTCTTCATTGTATACAAACTTGTTATAGTCCTCTGGTTCTTTTGTATTTTCCTTTTCATTCTTCTCTGCAAATTCATCTATCTTTACATTTGCACTTTCAACAATTTTGTTAGAGGCTTTATTGAGACATTTATAAGCCTTGCTTTTGGTGGAATACCCTAGAAATATTCCTTCATCACTTTTGGAGTCAAGCTTTCCATTTCTATCATCTTTTAAGATATAACATTGACTACGAAATTTTTTGAAGTAACTTACATTGGGTGTGTAACCATACCATAGCTCATAGGGTGTCTTCTTGGTGTCTTTCTTCAATTGTATTATGTTTAATGTGTAAACAACAGTACTGATAGCTTCCCTCTAGAAGATTTGGGTGATGTCTTTCTCTATCATCAGTGTCCTTGCACAATCAACAATGGATCTATTCCTTCTTTCAGAAATTCCATTTTTTTGTGGTGTTCTCGGTGTAGAAACCTGTCTTTTGATTCCATGTTCATTACAAAAGTTAGTGAATTCATTTGAAATAAATTCCCCTCCTCTATCTGATCTTAAGCATTTCAATTCCTTACCACTTTATTTTTCTACCATTTCTTTGTACCATTTAAACATCTTGAATGCTTCAGATTTATCTTTAAGAAACATTACTGTCATCATTCTAGAGTAATCATCAACAAAGAGAATAAAATATCTATCACCATATTAACTCTTTGTCCTCATGGGTCCACATAAATCAGTATGGACTAATTCTAGAATGGCATCAGATGTACGGGTTTTTCTTTTGAAACTAGACTTTGTCATCTTACCTTTTTGACAAATTTTTCACATGATATTGTCTGGTTTAATCATCATGGGTAAGCCTCTTACATTTCTCTTTCTTCTTATCTTTATCATGTTATCAAAGCTTACATGACACAATATTTTGTGCCACAACCATATATCTTCATTTCTAGCCATTAAGCAAGTGGTGTCAGTATTATTCAAATAGAATAAGTTACCTTTTGTCTTCTCATCGGTACCAATCAGACTTCCTAATTTATTGAAGATATTTGCCTTCTTATTTTCAAATGCTACTTTGTGACCTGAATTATTCAACTGGGAAACACTCAATAGATTATAATTCAATCCTTTCACCCAATAATAATTTTCACATTTTATTAGGTTATTCAACGTTATAGCTCCTTTACCTTCAACTGGAAAAGGTGTATCATTACCCATTCTTATTGAACCACTATTATAGTATTCAAAAGTCTCAAAAAATTTCTTGTCACCAGTCATATGGTGAGTGCAGCCACTATCTATAATCCACACATCATTTTTACTAACTTTAGATATGAGTGAAGTTTCTACATACCTTTCTTCATCATCATATGAATCATCTTTTATTGCCACAAACACCATCTCGATGTCTTCATCAGATTCAGTGTCAGTATCTTCATCTTTGCATTTAGCTAGGTAACTGGCCTTATTTTCTTTGTACTTGTAGTCTCGAGTATATCTTCTTTCTGATTGTTGGTTGCTTCTGTAATCACCTTTGTCAAACTTCTTTTCAAATGACCTGTCATTACTTCTGTCATCTTTTCTCCTGTTAGGGAATCTTGCAGAAAAGTGTCCAATCTCTTTACAATTAAAACATACAAGTGGTAGTTTACCTTTGTATTTACCTTTGCCTCTCTACATTCTTCTTTCCATAAGTGCTTCAATTTCATCAAGATCTTCTTCTTCACTTTCACTATCACTATCTTTTCTCATAGTGTGTTTATGACTTGATTTACTTATTCTCAAAGAAGATTTGAATGTAGATTCCATGTTTGGTAAGACACTATTATTAAAGTTATTCATTTCAAATGAAATTAGTCTTCCAATCAAACTATCTAGAGTAACATTGTTATTTGCTACTGCTCTCATTTCTTGTATGGAAGATACTCTAATAGCATAAGTAGGCAGTAAGGTTCTTACAATTTTACTTACCACTGTATCTTCATCTAGTACACCTTGAAATCCTTGGATTGCATTGACTACCTCTTTGATTCTTGTGATGTACTGTGTGATGTTTTCACCTTCTTTTTATTCTGAGATCATGAAACTTTCCTTTAAGGCTTTTTTCCTTGGCTCTCAAAACATTTTTATCACCACCATGTACAAGCTTCACTTTATTCCACATTTTCTTTGCAGTTGTGCATGCTTTGACATATTCAAATTCAGCATTGGAGAGTGAGGAAGCAAGCTCTATCATCATGTAGTTGTTCTCAAGCTTCTCTCTCATTTGTTCAACTATGGGTTCTCTTGTGGGAAACACATATTCAGTATCTAAGTATTGAGTAACATAATTTCCAATACCTAATAAGTGGAGTCTTATTCTACTTTTCCATGAAGCAAAGTTGTCTTTGTTCAACTTGGGTACATATCATCTATTCATCTTTTGATCTTTACCTTGAGCTGTTAAACTCCCTTTCTAAGCACACAAGCTCTGATACCAATTGTTAGTAATAACTGAGAGGGGGGTGAATCAGTGGCCTCAAAAATTAATCCTTAAATAAACCCTTCAAAATTAGTACCACAAATTTATACCTCTAGTTATCTTTAGTCCTATAAGATGAATGCCTTGAAATACTTATATCAAATTAATACTTGTTGGAATGCTTTGTAAAAAATTTCTTCTGTATGTTTACCGATAAGCAGTCTTTCTATTTACCCAAACATAGTAAATAACTAGTGTATACTGATCAATCTAGATTTAATTAAGTGAAATGCAAAATACTAAAGTTATGACTCGTAGACACATTAACACATGGATTTTTAATGTGGAAACCCTGTTAAGGGAAAAACCACTGGGACCGGTACCCAAAATTCTCACTCTTCTGAAGTGAGCTCGGTTAAGAGCCAACCTTATTAAAGGTTACAAACACACTGTTAGGTGTGACCTTGTTAGAGGATTTAAATAGACAGTTTGTCACTTAGTATCTGGCATCTAATGCTACCATCCTTGATCAAACACTCACTTGGCCTATCAATTGGTATCAAGCATATCTAATGCTACTTTGTATGATCAAACTTTTTGATACTCCTTGGGATGTATCTCAATTACAAAAGACTTTTAAGTCCTACTCGGTTAAGAGACTTGATGCTTCAATGGTTAAACTGAAACAGTAAATTGATCTGTTCACATATACAACTTGAATTGTAGATTTTTCAGATCTATTATAACTGCATTACCTTTCTGATCAATGTTATCAATTCAATACCTTTTCTCCACACTGTTATGCTCTGTGATGCTATATCACTGTTCTTTGGTGTCTGTAGAATTTATCTCTTTCCTCAGCTTGATTGATCAGGTCTGAATGAAAACTTTCTTCTCCTTCAAAATCTCTTCAACATCTATTCTCTTGTCACTCCCCTTATTCATAATGAATAATCTTTTCTCTTATATAGACATGATTCACCGTTTCTTGGCTTTCTTGATCTTGGCGTGATCTACAATTCTCGCCAATTAGATTTAAAGAAAAACTCCAATGTTATCTCATTATTGATAGCATAGCCTTTGATTCATCATTTCTGTGAAGTATTTTAGCAATATGTGCATGACCATATAGATTATATTAGGTTGACATCAATGAAAATACAGTACATTAACTGATTTAATGCCTTGCATTAACTTTCTATGACTTGGTGATCATCAACTTAACATCTTCAAACATTCAATCAATTATTGTTCATCAGATGTTTTTTGACCTTTCTATCCAGTTAATATTAAAGGCATCAAGAGATTCAATCTAATCCCAAATAGCATGGTTGTACATTTTCAGTTTGTCATTTTTTGCAGCATATTTGGATCTAACTTGGGCTACTACTAGCTCAGAATCACCAAAAACTTTTAGACATCTAATTCCATGTTTATCAGCAATATTTAACCCCAAAAATAAAGCTTCATATTCTGCAGTATTATTTGTACATTGGAATGATAACAAGAAAGATTATTTGAAAGTTGTACCTGATGGAGAAATAAATAAGATACCAGCTACTAATCCTTCTTTGGAACAAGCTCCATCAAAATAGATCTGCCATAAACCTTCCTGTTGTGTATTCAACTCTTCAATTAAGGGATCAACATTTTTAAATTGATGAGCAATTTTCTTTACTTTGAAGTTTTCCATGTCTATATATACACAATAATTGATGTCAGTATCTTCATGTATCTCAATCATATGGGGTTTCCTACCTTCTTTGGACACCTTGACGTTATTTCCAGCAATGTTGAAAGTAGCAGAAGATAAATCACATTGAATACTACCACCCATTGAAGCACTCCATTTTCTTGATAGAATCATGGCATAGTGAGGTGGGATATCAACCACCAATACACTGATTTTTAACACTATGTCAGGGCATATAGCTAACCTATAAGGTAAAGCCTCAATAGTACCAACAATAGGGATCTCTCTAGAGTCCATTGCCTAACATCTTCCATGAGGAGTGTCAACTTGTAATCCCATGGATCTCATTATTCTGTAGGCATAACAATGTTAGATGATCCAGAATCTATCATACAGTTTTCAAGCATCTTACCATTAATTACCAGAGTTAAGAAAAAAGGATCAAGAATTCCTGCAGAAGTATTTGTATCTAAATAAATATGAGGGATTTCAAAAATCATTCCCTCGGGCTCCTTTCCCTTGTTGTTAGGCTTCTTTTCACCACCTTTTGGTCTTTGGAGTTTTGTTGGAGAAATAATATTTAGCATTGAAAGGAAGTTTTCCTTATGCTCCTTTATTCTCATCATTTCTAGAAATGGAACTTTGATAGTCCTTTGTGACAGACACTAACCCATATCAACAGGGGTGTATTTTACATCAGAGGACTTTGGTTTTTCAACAATGATATTATTATCCTCTACTTGAATATTCAGAGTTGACTCTTCCTTCTTTGATTTCTTATTTTCAACCTTAGCAAGGGAAGAACTTGTTTCTAGTACTTTAGCTTTTCCCTCATGTACAATGTTTGAATCATTAGATTTTCTTACAATTTTGACCTTTGGCTTATTTACATTTTCAGCAGGTCCTCTTTTTTGTGTATACTTGGCATCTACTTTGTTTTCTTTGATAAAGATGCCAGCTGGTTGACTACCTACATCACCCACTACTTTATTCTTCAAGTTGTAGTTACTTCTTTCCTTATTTACTAAATCAACAGTGATTCTGGCTCTTTCTTCATCAAAAGGTTTTCCTACTGTGGTAGATTCCTGACTATTTTGAGAATAGCATCTTATATTATCAACCTCTTCATCTTCACTATTAGACAAGACCTGTTGATGATATACTTCTATTCTACCTTGTGAACCATACATATCATGGTTCTCAACTTCATTGTCAGAATCCACATCAAGGCATGTATAAGAATCAGGGAAAATTTTAAGAAACCCCCCTCCCAAAAAATATATAAAATATTGGCGAATATTTCATTTTCTTGAAGAAAAATATTAATTTCTATTGGCGAATCTCTCATTTTTTCAAAAATAAAAATCACTCCTATTGGCAATTATCTTTTAATCACAATCTTTTTGTAGAAAATATTGGCGAATATCAAAAAATAAAAAAAATTCATTATTCACCATGGAAAATAATTCAATTAAAAAAAAATTCTTATAGAAAATTATTGGGCTAAATGTGGAAATCTTTGATGGGTTGAAGGGCTAAACTATATAATATTTAGTTGTTATTATTTATTTAAAATATAATGTAATAACTGTAGTTGTATTGTGTCAGATAAACGTACTAATGAGACATCAATTTTCTTCAAGAATATTAATTTCTATTGAGATCAACAATCCAAATGAAATTTGAAACCCCATAAGAATTATAAATCAAATAGGAACATTTTTACCTCACAAAATATAATGAGGATCATAACTTATATTTTAAATTAATAAAAATACTAAATAGTAGTTATACAATCCTACAATAACTAATAATTATGACATAATATTGGTGAATTAATTTAGATTTCTACAATAGCTTATAAAATTGAGGTGAAGTAAATCTAATCATGTATAAAATATTGTGGCGAATCTTTAAGTTCAACTTTTTAATAAAATAAATTATTTGGCGATTTAAATATTTATAAAATAAAATTTTGTAAAAATGTGTCTATTTAGGTTACCATAAATCTAGAATTATTAACCAAATTTGGATTCTCAAATTTTCAAAATTAGCCAATTGGCGAATATTAGCCACTAAAAAACACCCTAATAGGAATCATTCATAGCACATCCACTATGATCACATAACTCACCTTCTTTTCCTTCTTGTTCTTCACTAGCATTTATGTCTAGATCTACAACACAAAAATCAGGATTGTGTGGGGCTTGAAAAGCTTCACACCAATAAGTATCACTGCGCATGTTTACAAAATTTTTGTGTAAAGGATCAGGGGTCCTATTATCAAGCTTATCCTTTCTTGGTGGGATAGTAGGTTTTCCATCCTTCAATTTAGTACCATATGGATGATTTTGCATCCTATTTTGTGGATTATAACTATTGTAGGATGGTCTATAGTTTTGTGGAGCTTTATATTCTTTATATTCTAGTTCTTTTTGGTTTCTCCTATTAAAACGTACAACATCCCTTCTACCCAATTTCCCTAACACTCTTCTATTCATATCTATATTCACTGCTATCTTATATGCATCAGTAAGACTTTTGGGATATTTGTCTCTGAGAACATACCCCATCTTAGAATCAAAAGAATTCAGATATGTAGTGAGACATACATTTTCATTAAGTTTGATCTTTTGAAAAATCTTGTGCATGGCTCTTTGGAACCTTGTGTTGAATTCAGTGACTTCTTCATTGAAATTTTTTTATATTATTGAATTCATTCAACATGAATCCTTCATTTTTTACCACCATACTGATCTTTAAATAAGTCTATTAATTCATCCATAGATGCCACATAACCATTAGATAGTCCTCTAAACTATTCCCTAGCATCTTCAACCAAGGACTGAACAAAATTTTTCATTAGGACATCTTCATGATTAATATTCAGATCATCTATGATATCAATAAACTTTCTCAAATGTACTTCACAAGAAATAACATTATTTCCTGAAAACTTTGGGAGTTTTTCTCCAATATCATTTGGTACTGTATTAGGGTAACTAGGAATACCAATAAAAGTAAATTGTTTGTATCTTTCTGGATGCAGTGGTTTCCTTTGAAATCTATCATCATCCTAGAAAGTGGAAGCTTTGGCTTTCGAATTTGTAGCACTTTCAGCACCAGCATAGGAATATCTAAAAGATTACAAGAAATAAATCTTCTTCTTCATCTTCAAGGTGGCAGCTTCTGCTTCTACCTTTTCCAACATTTTGGCCATGGTTTCTTTCTCCCTTTTTGATCTCTCAAGATCAATGTATAATTTAGATATTTGTTCTGTTGGAAATTTTTGAGTTTTTGGTTCATCTATTTCACTTCCAGTCACCTTATTTTTTCCTTTATCTTTAAAAGACTGTAAACCAAAACTTTTGTGAGTGACTAGTGTCTCTTGATCTCTATGAGACCTTTCAACATTCCTTGTTTCTTGATGTATTAATGATCTTCTTCTTAATTTATCAGCATTTCTTTGATCTTGTTTTTTCTTTTTTAAATCTTTCTCTCTTTTATTTTGTTGAATGATGGCCAACTGCCTCATTAAAATTCTTTCTTCTTCAGCAAATTCATCAGAGGGAATTTCATAATCCAAACTAATAGTATCATTCCCTTCTCTTTCACTAGAAGTACTACTATTTGCATTTGTTTCCAATCCTAGGTCAGGGGCTTCTTCATATTCTGAGGTATTTCCCTCATGACTAGATTGGGTTGAGTCTTTTCTCCTAGTGTTGTCTTCTTCTTTTCTTGGAGATGAGTTGTCCATATTAGCTTGGTTCTTCTTTTCTCTCCAAGACATTTTAGTTCTAGAAGTAGTTGTAATTCCACTATCCAACTCAGCTTCAGGATTATCTCTCACTCTTGATCTTGTATTCATATTAAAAAAGGATGTGTATTAATATTAAATATTACTTAGCACTAATTACAGAGATTTCCTTTGAGTCGCCACCCAAAAGAAGTTGGGAAAAATACAACATAACCAAATATGAATACTATAAGAGTGACTTAGATAGGAAAACTCAACACTAAACTGAATTAACTTTTAAAATACCAGAGATTCCTTGAAAGGTTTTTACAATAATTTTACTTCTCTAATCCCCAGCAGAGTCGCCAATTTGTTGGGTCTTTTTCTTGCAGGCTCTTAATATAGTATGAATTCTTAAAACTTATACTTCCAATTTCTAACTCTTGCAAGACCAAACCTAATTGATGAGGACTAATTCCTCCTTCTACTTTGAGATCCATAGGCTTTGGCAGGTGTACCTTCAAATCATTACTGATTCTCAGTATCTATAATAGTGGATTAGGGCTTTCAATGATTGGCTAAATGTCCTTCACTGTATCAACTGATAAAACACCTTGCAGATGGAAATAATTAACTTAATACAGATATTTATAAGCCAAATCATGATCATAACAATAACAAACATTAGTGAGATAAGGATTCTCATCCTTCTTCCTTTCGGATTTCTTTGAACTTAGGAGGGCTAACCTAGTGATTCTCTCTTTAAGGAATCAATAAATTGAATTATATTCTCTAATACAATTACTTAAACATATATATTCTTTGTAACTAAAAAATGAATGATTGATTTCTTTAATATTGGATGATGATTAACTGATTGCTAAACCCTAAACCAGTGCCTAATTCTTGGGCAAAGAGACAATATCAAATATAAATCCACAATAAACTGATTAATGAAAAAACATGCAGTTTGGATAGAATGCCTTACAATCTGTCTTCTCACTCCCACACCCCTGTTATCATATCCTTAAACCAATATTTAAGTCTCTATAATCACCTAAAAGAATTACTCTTTCCTTGAAAGAACTTATAAGTAATTGCACAATCACCTTGGAACTGGTATATCTAAGATGCCTTGAAAATTAAACATACAATATTTTAGAAAGAAATACAAAGAGAAAACAAAAGATATAGAATAGAAATTGCAATATATTTTATTAATATGTTATTTCTTCAAATACATTCAATAGACAAAAATCACAGAGCTCAGACAAAATTGAGAAGTCTGCCTTGCAATTGTATATTTCACCACACTTACAAATATGTTCTATCTTTCTATTTATAAAGTCTATGCCATCTTGGAATCCTTCAAGACTAAGGATGCAAAAAGCTTTAGATGGCTTAGAAATAACCCTAAAAGATACTATAAGACAAAATGCAATAAGACCTTAAGCCGTGGAAAGACAAAATAGGAATACAATCAGATTTGATTTTCAAATCTTTGATAGATGGCACCTTTTTCTGAAGATATTCTGGAAAGTCTCAAATAGTTATTGCAAGATCTAGTGACCGCCATTACATGATAACTTACACTATTCTTTCTGATGACTAACCTCCCTATGCTCAAAGATCAGGTGCCAGATATCTCTTTACTCCTCGTCTATTATGTCTAGGTCAACTGTTGCAGGCTTCTTTTTCTTGGGCTTGGTGAGAACATCCCATGTTACAACTTCTGCCTCTGTAGCCAATTAAAGATCTGAATGCTTTGCAATTATGTCTTCTATCTCTCCCATCTAGCATCTATAATGCTTTTAACATCTGTCACAAACTTATTAAAGTTTATTTCAGCATTGAATGCCTCATCTAAGGTTTTATTGAACCTTTCCATATATAAATCACCACTGTCAGAAATAAATGCCTCTTTATTAGGCAGTAATGTATCAAAATCATTTCTCCATACTTCTACTTCCTTGATCTGATCATCCTCTCCCTTTATTTGAGGCATAAATTGATTGTAATCAGAGCTAAATATGTTGACCCTGGCTTCAATCTGATTTGCCTTGCCCTTGAAGAAAGACAAGGTAACCCCAATTTTCTCAATCTCCACACCAACTTGTGTTACAATCTCTGGGAGGTCTATCCTAAGTGGCTGTATGGATTCTAACCTTTCAAACAAATTATTCCTTACTAACCAAGTTCCAAAATAGGGGTTCAAAGTTGAAACATAATTAGTTACCTCTATTTGCAAACCAGGAAACTTGTTGTAAGCACCATGTACTAGATACTCTTTGTCTTTCAAGATATTGATCCGATGTTGTAAGATTTTTTCCAAGACTTTCAAAGCCTCCTTATTCTGATCTTTATCATTCTGCTCTATTTCCTTCTGAATATCCCCTGCATCTTCAGTCTATACTAGGGCATCTGTAACTTTCTTAGGTTCAAAAGGAACAACTTCAGGGATTTCTTGTAACTTCACATTAAACTCTACCACCATCTTTTCCAATGTATTGATCTTAATCAAGCATAGCTCCCTATCTTTTACTATAGTACTTGCCTCATCAAATAATTTCTGATTTCTCTTTGACATTTGTTCAACTTTTTCTTCATTTAGATGAGAAAAGTGTGCAAGGGCCTGTGAAATTTCCAAATCACCTATGTTGTGGATGGACCATATGATTTTATCTCCATCCATATTTTCTTGTACATTAACCAATGATGGCTTCTAAGTCTTAGGAGCTAGATCCCACATGGCTAAATTTTGGGATTGTGCATTGTACCCACATCCCCTGATCATCTCTCCCACCTATTTCTCTGAAGACAACTTTATGTCTAGTTGCCTCCTTATCTGGTCTATGATGAAAGATGATGTCAGATCCCATCCTTCCACCAGTAGCACCCGACTAGACCTAACCAACTATCTAGCTTCATCTGGTGTCATGTTTTTTGACTTAGGATCATATTCTTGCAGAGCCTACAAGGCTTCATTTGGTATAGATTCTCCTCCTGCTAGTTGCAGTTGTGCTCCCACTTGTTGTTTTTCTAAGATGAGGAAATCCTTGAATTCTTTGGTTTTTATGAAATTGTCATCATTCAAGAATTGCTCTTGTTGTAGCTCTCTTTCATCTTGACATAATAAAAGAGGTATTTCCACATTTTCTTCTACATCCTCTATTTTCTTCTTACCTTCCCTTATACACTTTTTGAGCTGATGATCATAAGCTCTAGTACCAGTGAATAGAGAACTCACTTTATCTTTTTTCTTCTTCTGTGTCCTGACATCAGAAGGCTCCCCTGTTTCCACCTTTTTCTTCTTCTTGGGAGGTTCACCAGTCACCTCAACCTCTTTCTCTTGAGTCAAATCCATTATATCCTCCTTTGCTTCAGGTGGTTGATCCAATGGTGGAGGTCTATGTATTGAATAGCTTCTATCACTATACTCTGAAGAAGAGTGTTTGTTTGGACCTCTGTCCTTATCTTCTATTTGATCCTCTAGCTAGTTGCACAATGTTCCATAAGACTCTATCATCTTATCTAGTCTCTGTAAATAAGGAACATCTGGGGACTAGCCTCCAAAAGGGATCCCTTTCTTCTTAAGTTGTTGTTCAAGATCCATGAGCTCTTGGAACTTATCTTCTCTTCTCACAAATTCATCATCTTCTAGGATGTTCCTAATAAGGTCCTCCTCTACACATTGCTCATGCACTTTGGTATTAGGAATGGTTGGTGTTAAGAGTTTCTTTGCACTGAATATGAACCCTCTATATCAACATACCTATATAGGGCTACACTCATCCTAAAGTGACCTAACCACCTGTTCACTGAATCCAATGCTATCTTGCCAATTGTAAAGCCATAAACTATAAACTACCGAGGTGTGAATGTACCTTTTATGTGTGGATACAAATGTTGCTTATCAGTCAACATGAGTTTCCATATGAACTCCATAAAAAATTTCTTGGTGGCACACGGTATGGTAGAATATGTGGTGGCTGGGAGAAACCATAAACTCTTATCAAAGTGAAATCCTTATGGTAGTATAAATCTCCCTAGTTGTGGTCTCCATTCCACTTGTTTACAAACTTACAAGGCCTAAGTAACTGCAATACCTTGATTGGCAGTCTAGTCATATTGACTCCCAAAGAACTTAATAAGGGATATACCATCCAGTTCTGGAAAGCACATATTTCATTCTCCCTAGGTGTATAATTCCACACCCTCAACTAGAGTTGTATAGGGTTGGATTGACCTTGGTAGAATCTCCTAGGTCTTAAATTTGGCTGATCCATGATATTGAAATTATAAAACAAAATTAAATGCATCAATAAATAACACTGCAAAAATTTAAGGTTAGGTTCCTTCTTTTGAATGTCTACAAACCCTTGATGCATTCTGCCAATCACATATTGGATGTAGTCATAGTCTATGCTGACATGGGGACTTTGCAGGTCCAAAACAATCATCAGAATATCAGAAGATATCCTTTCACTTCCCCCATCAACTCCTAGAACTATACACAGGCCATAAGAAATATATTTCATGTAAAAGTCTAGATCCTTGTAGAAGTAGGGTGCAATGTTATTAGTAATGGGTGCTATGCAATTTATGGTACCTATTGGCACATGACCTTGAATTAAATTTGCCACAACGCAGGCTTCCCTTGTATACCTAGCTTCTAAGGCCTCCAGGTCTATTTCTGTAGTGCAAGGATTGTAAATATTGAAAGATTTCATAAAGGATTCCCTATCTAGAGTAATTAGGGTTGTACCATCACTCTTCTTGATGGTATTGGAAATTATATCATACCTATTAGCCAGCTCCAGCAATAAATCTACATCTAAAAATATGTCTAGAACTATCAATTTGGCTAACCCTGACGTCCAAGGGTTTGACACAAGAACATGACCATCACTATTCTTATGAAATTAATTAAACAAATGATATCCAAAACAATCAGGACTCTTAGCATCTCTACAGTATGACATATTATCACCAAGGTATTCATCATTTACCTTTTTTCCTTGATTTCTTCTTGGTAGAAGAGCCACGAATTCATTAGAGTAATTTATTTTCCCTTTCTAATCATATTCAGTATCTCCACTCTTCCCACTGGTTGAAGCAACACTCACTACTCGACTCATATTGTCTACTCTGAACTGAACAATATTGATCAAACTCTTGTTTCTTCACTCTACAATCTAGAAATTTTTGTTCTTCTAAAATCACTAATCAATCATGTAATCTTAGCTCTGTAGTCTGAAACTCTGGTAAACTGAAATGAGCAACAACAATACTTATTTATTCCTAAGAAATCAATACACCAATCTATTCTTTTATTCAGTCACTTCTAACATTAGTCTATGTTCTTTGATATCAATTTCTCTTAGCCGTGGTGCCTGAGGTTGACAGGTTATCATTTTTAAAAAGGCCAACCAGAGTAATCATGAAACCTTATTTTATGAAAAATAAATTCTAAGCTTGATAAGATGGATCACTTTATTACAAGTCAGCTAACCTCATACATGCTGTCAGAATCCTCTTGTTCTGATTGGCTAACAATAGTACATCATGGCGCAAGACAAAATTCTTAATCTTTACCTTACTCATACTCTGGTTCTCTTTAGTGACTACGCAACTTCTTTATCTCCTTGTCATTGAGATTTATCCTTAAATCTAGTTTCATCATGAGAATTAGCACCAACCACATGATTAATACTTTGATCAATGGTTATCTCAAAGTCGCTGAACAAATTACTTAACTCATTCTTTATTTTGAGATTCCGCAACTAAAGATTAATAATAACTCTTGATTAACCTTTGATTTCTTTGGAGATTACGCGGCTGTATAATTTTGAAGTCACTGAAAGATTTCATGAACCATGATTTTAGTTAGAGATTACATGACCATTGTTAGATCCTCTCTCAATCTGACGGTTCGCATGAAATCTCTTATTTATTTGGTACTCACTGCATTTGATCGAAGACTTTGCGATTACCATTAGATCATTTTTAATCCAACGGCTCACATGAAATCTCTCAAGATTTATCCTTAATTGTAGTTTTTCATGAGACTTTGTGACTAAATCTATCTCTAAGTCGCTAGATAGGTTTCCTAACCACAATTTTATTTTGAGACTTCACTCAAACCACATATCTCTGGAATGAATTAAACACGTGTCAACATTTGGATCTTTACCTCTGAGTCGCTAAAATTTTTCTGACTTTTTGACTCCTATCAGTGACTTAACGCCAACCATCTATAAACTTTACTGAACCTTAACCTTTGCTAACCATAGTTCATATGGAGACTTAGTGACTAACTGAATCTCGTTGTCACTGAACAAGTTATCTAGCTCAAGGTTTATTCTGAGATTAAATGCCAACCTTTAGATATTTCCTCAATCTGACGGTAGTCACTGAATCTCTTGGACTTTTTCTCATCTGAAATTTTATCTCATGACTAAAAGTTGGCCATAAGATCAACTTTGAATCAGGTGGTAGTCGCTAGATCTCATAACATTTGACTTAACCCTTATTTTCTTCAGAGATCTCATGACTGAACTGATATAACTCATGTCTTAACCTTGGTGAGCCTGTGAGACTTCACAACTGAAGAAACTCAAGTCACTTTATAATTTCTCAACTGAGGATTTTATCTTGAGACTTCACGCCCACCGAAGGATCATCTTGCAAATCAACCACTAGCGTTAAATCTTAGGAACTTTTACTAATCATCATCTTCATCTAGCGACTAAATGCCAGCCACAGGATTATCTAAGCATCTACGGCTATCGCTGAATCTCTTAAGATTTGACTTAATTCCTATTTCTTTCTGAGATCTCAGGATTGAATGAAAATTCAACCAAGCTTTGACTCTGATTTATTTATGAGACTGCACGACTAAAGAAACTCAAATTCACCATAGGATTTCTTAACTTCAGGGTTTCAAATGAGATTTTGTGTGAAGCACAGGATCACGATATGTGTTAGATTTGCTGAACTGCAAATCAACCCAAGAAACCTGCATGCATAACTGCTACGAGAGGAAGCAAGACAGAAGAGAAAAAAGTAGCTATGGTGGCCAAAAGGCCAGAGACTGGAAAACCATTGAAATAGAAATAAGCTTCTATTAACAATAATGAAAATATTACAATCTCCTTATGAAATACAAAGCAGTGATTCCTTATAAAGGATACCGAAACCCTAAAGGCTAAAACCCTAAAGAATTATAAAGCGCTGCCTAAGTGAAACTTAAGCACTAAAGAGTATAATAGGCTAATAATTAAATCATTTAATTATTATCTAACTATGACAACTCTAACACCCCCCCTTAAGTGTAACTTAGGGAGAAGCAAAATTGCTAAACTACTGCAGAAAGTAGGAAAGATGGGTCCCGGCAACAAGGCCTGATCAGGTACCCAAAACATAAAGCAAACTAGATGAAGGAAACCGAGCCTTCAATCTAGGGAAAAAAGTGTCCCAGAGAAAGGAACAAGAATGAGAAAGATGCATCTCTGAAGCAAGGAATTGTAAACTCTGTCAGGAGATACTGCTGGAACCCCCACTGAAGTGCATGACCAGGTAGAGAAGACAAATGTATGAAGAGCTGATCAATCGAACCAGGAAGCAATAGAACCAACAGGTGGACCCCCCCATAATGCTGAACTGGGAGAGGTGACAGGAACACTGAAATGCAATGCTAGAAACATCTGTAGAAGAAGAACCAGGAACACCAACAGTGCAACAGAAGCACACACAAAGGATAAAGGGCGGTGTCATCGACACACAGTATGGGCTAATGTCATGGAAGGTACGCTCACTTGACAAAGGTGGATGCACCTAAAGCAGCATAAGCATCATAACCCCCCATGGCACTTTATAACAGAGTGCGAGTGCTAAAACCATACAAGGTGTGCAAGATCTCAGATATACAAAAGTAGGCACTTTATCTCAGTGCGTTTACAGAATAAAAATGCTACAGAAGGAGCATACAAGCTCAGAAGTCAGAAAGAAGAGTGAGCTATAAACTCAGAAGAAGAGATCCCAGGACCTGTAGAACCAAGCAATCCACCAGAGGGCATAAACTTCCAAACGCAGAGGAGTGAAAACCTAGAGTAGAATCTAGAAAAAACACCTCTGCCACTAAATAGCACACTGAACCAGCTTTTCGACGATATCTCGTTTGCCAAAAATAGAGTCCGGAAGAGCCAGATAAGACTCCTGGAAGGCAAAAAGAGACATCAG
>MU225615.1:1991791-2002619 GCA_018584345.1 Thuja plicata | reverse complement strand
AGAATCAATTATTGCATGCCTAAAGTTTAGCTTAAGTGAAATAGAGATAAAAAGTGAAAGGTGACTTAATAATTAAATCAATAATGATTTAATTAATAAGTGAAAATACCTTTTTAACTCTAACATTGAGATCTTCAAAGACTTATATACAGAAGATGGAGACTTTGCAGACATCTACAAGGTATGTCAAGAATACAAGAATAATTTTCATAGTGAATTCTCTGAGTATACTTTTCACAGTGATCTTTTATTTAAAGGAAGTCAATTGTGTGTTCCTAGAGGGTCTATAAGAGAAAATCTGATACAAGAGAAGCACAATGGTGCACTTAGTGGGCATTTTGGTGTCAATAAGACCCAAGAGTTAGTTCATAGGTTTTACTTTTGGCCTAAGATGAATTTGGACATTAGGAAGTATGTAGAGAGTTGTGTTATTTTTCAGAAGGAAATAGGTACATCTTCCAATGCAGGCCTTTACCAACCTCTTCCCATCCCAACCAGACCATGGGAATGTTTGACCATGGACTTTGCACCCTGCAAGACAATCCATGATGCCAGTCAGATAGCTCACCTATTCTTCAAGGAGGTAGTCAGAATACATGGGTTACCATTGAGCATAATATTAGACATAGACACCAAGTTCATGAGTCATTTTTGGAAGACTCTATGGAAAAAGCTAGGGACCAATTTATCTTTTGGATCTGCATACCATCCTTAGACTGATGGTCAAATGAAGGTAGTGAATAGGAGTCTTGGTAACCTCCTAAGGTGTTTAACTAAGGAGTGTGGTCAAGTTTGGGACCAACTCATTGGGTAGGCTGAGTATGCTTATAATAAGACTATGAATAGGACTACTGGTAAGAGTCCTTTTGAAATAGTTTATGGCCTACACCCTAGAGGCATATTTGAGCTCAGAGATATGAAGGATGGAGCCAAGGGTAGTGGCTATGCAGAAAATTTTACACATTCTATGCAAGAAGTGCATGAGACAGTCAGAAAGACATTGACTGAAAATACAGAGAAGATTAAGAGCAAAGTGGATGAAAGAAAGAGGGATGTCCAATTCCAAGTTGGGGATCTAGTGATGGTCCATCTCAACAAGGCAAGGTTGTAGAAATGAGTACCATATAAGCTTCAAATGAGAAGAGTTGGTCAATGTACCATACTGGCCAAATATGGCACAAATGCATACAAGGTGGAACTTCCAGAGGATGTTGGTTTATCTCCAGTGTTTAATGTAGCAGAATTGGTCTTGTACAAAATACCAATCCCAGATCTAGGTCAGAGTTTGACTGAGGCCATACAAGAGGTGGAGGAACTCAATTTACCATCTGCACCAATCAAGAAGGTAGAACGCATACTAGATTCCAAAGTCTACAAACAGACTAGAAAGAAAGAGTACAAAGAACATTTGGTGAAGTGGCATGGAAAAAATGATGTAGATGAAACTTGGGCCAAGGAGACCGAGTTAAAAAATTTGGGAATTGATTCCAACTTACTCAATCCAAGGGTGGATTGAAGTTTTTTCATTTGGGGATGATGGTGCAGGAGCACCTAGGCAACCTTCCAATTTTGTTACAATTTTGGCTTGTAACTAACTCTAGCCAAGTCAGTGACTTTTCGTTTGGACCTTAGAAGGCCTTGCAAGTGTGTAACTAGATGGATTAGTAGTTAGTACTCAATCCAATCTATTTTTATTGCTTTCTAGTAGTTAGTCCTTAGTTTAGGCCTAAAGTGGGAAATATGTTCTAAAAGTGTTCTAGACTTAGGCAAGATGAGAAAAGTGCCTAAAAAGGCCTCAATGATGTTTATTCCTCATTTGATGTAAGTTAGAGGTCATAAAAGTTATTTTGCATCATTAATGCAAAATATGCTAAAATGTTGTCATGACAACATTTGTAATTTTGCAAATGTTGCATGCAACATCAACAACTTTTGATTCCCTTCAAAGTAGGGAATGGATATGAATGCTAGTGGACTAAAAACATGGAGGAGGCATATTTAGATACCTTGAGGCTCATTTCTCGAGGCAGTGTGTGATGTAGCAACATTTTGAAAGTGAATAGAACCACTATGTTCTGGTTTTCTGCAATAGTCGACTTGCTTTGAGTGTAGAAGTGTTTGGATGGATTGAATAACTTTTTCCAGTGTTGGATCCATGTTGTAGAAGTAGTTTTAAGACTTTTTCTTTCAGTGGAAAAGTTGTTTTGAGTTTATTAGTGAGGCTTGGTAAATTATTTAGGAATTAGTGTAGTTGTTGTAGGAGACGACGTGATTTTTAATTTCATGGCTCCCCCATAGAATCCAACGGTGGAAATCTTCAAGGTGTGGATGAATATGGTAGGGGAGCCTATGTACAGTGTAAATACTCAAGTAGGAGGTTTGGAGAGCCAGTTTTCTAATTTTAAAGTCATGTCCTAGGCAAGCAATGACTATCTCGTTAGGTGTATAACAAAGAGAAGTTTGAATGCATATGCAAGGGAGTGTTTGAGAGATACAAATCAAGTGTGGTTTCAGAAGCTTTAAGGTCTTATAGATCCCTAACAGAGATCTAAGGTCTTTACCAATCCATTTAGATAGATTTCTAGGTAGAAATCAGTGGACTGCATTTTAGGAACCAAATTAGCCCTATTTTCCCTATAATATAGGATACCACTGTACAGATTACCAAGGAGCTTAAGACCTTGAAAATATTTTAGGTCTTGGAAAAGGGTATCTGGATCCTAAGTTTATTTTTGGGGTTATTTGCAAGTTTTGGGAAAAAATCCAGAAAAATCCTCTAGATAGGGCTAATTATGCAATTAGGCCTAATAGGACCAAATGGAGAGTCACTCTTGAGCTCGACTGATTGGAGTTTGAAGACCCATTCCAATGGAGTTGGAAGGATGTCAAAGGAAGGTTGTTATGGTTGACGCAACCCTTGCAGCATTTGTGAAGTTGATATGAAGGATTTGTACTTGGAATCCTTCAAGTTAGAGTGAAGAATTGAGACACAATTATTAGTAGTTGTCCTTCAAGGTTAAGCACAAGGAGACTAACTCTTGGAGTTGAGTTAGGATAGTCTTAGGCTTGGAGACTTGAGACCATTGGGGTCCTAGAAGTGAGATTGGGATCCTAAGAAGACTAGGACAAGTGGAGTCCTTAGTAGAGTCTGTGTGAGCACACCTTGGAGCACTTCCATCACTACTATATAATCATCTTCTTGTGACCTATTTAAAGCACACTCGGCATGCGGAAGACTACATTTCTTGCACCAAAAAAATTGATTTCATATAACTCCATATGATCACCATATATTACATTCTACTGTAAATATCTTAAATATGCCCATCTAAAAAAAATATGTTAATCTTGAGATACCTATCTCTCTTCTTCAAAATTAAGATTTTCAATATCCTTTAAAGAAATATATTTAAGATATACTTGTCTTGTAACATGTGGTAATAACTAAAAGAGTAAAAGAACACAAACACTTAAATATATTTGTATATGAAATACAATGAGTTAAATATCAAGTCCAAAATGTGGAGATTTTAGTTTCATTTTAACACAAACCTTTACAGTAGGTCTACTCTTAGAACATAAGTAGACTTAAAGCTTAAGTATGAAGGATAAATGTGTAAAAGAAAATTCATTTTCATATTGAATGAAAGCAGTTTACAATACCAACAACAATTAACTCAAAAAATTAACCCAACCTAACCATAAGTACAAAGCAACTATTAAAAAACTATTCAACCCAAATCTAAAAAATCTAATATAATACTTATTTGAATCAATTCAACCCAAATCTAAAAAATCTAATACAATACTTATTTGAATTAATTAAAGTATTCATTATATAATTCTTCAATTCTCTAATACAATACTTATTTGAATTAATTAAAGTATTCATTATATAATCCTAATGAATTGAAGATGTCAATCGGTAAGTAAACACTCTGTAATGAAATGCCTGACATGTCAAGCTTCATAGTGTAAGGAAATGTCATAAATATGTAAAAGGACATTTTTTTATATTGAATGAAAAAAGTTTACAATAAATAAGAGTTATTTTTTAACACTGTATAAAAGTAATAAATAGAAAGAAAATAAACCAACCAAATCATAAATACAAAGCAGTCATTAAAAGAGTCTTCAAAACCAACTTAAGGATCTAATACTAGTCTTATCTGAATCCATTCCAGGTTATTAGTGTGTGATTCTAAACAATCAAAGAAGTCAAGCTTCATAGAAAAGGCTTCTATTTTCTTAAAAACAAAAAAAAAAAAAAAACCTCAAACTTCATAGTGTAACGAAATCATAAATATGTAAAAGGACATTTTTTTTTATATTGAATGAAAACACTTTACAATAAATAAGAGTTATTTTTAACTATATAAAAAGTAATAAATAGAAAGAAAATAACCCAACCAAATCATAAATACAAAGCAGTCATTAAAAGAGTATTCAAAACCAACTTAAGGATCTAATACAAGTCTTATCTGAATCTATTCGAGGTTATTAGTGTGTGATTCTAATCAATCAAAGAAGTCAAGCTTAAAAAATCTTAATTACAATGGGTAGTTGGGTTCCTATGGAGAAACTGTTTAAGGAAATGTCTTACGTGGGTGAATCTTTGAAACAAGCCGAGCTTCATAGTTAACAGTGTACGATGAAAGATTGTATTGGGCAGCAGAGATAAGAAGCTCAACTTCAAAAAGCCCACTTGCAACTTGTTTTTCAACAAAAAGTACAGAAAATAATGGCCAACAATGTCAAAGATTGTATTGGGCAGCAGAGATAAGAAACTCAACTTCAAAAAGCCCACTTGCAACTTGTTTCTCAACAACAAGTACAGAAAATAATGGCCAACAATGTCATGGCTCTATCATCCTCACGGCCGAGAGAAGGAAAACTTTGTCTGGTACAGAAAATAATGGTAATGAAGGCCACCGCCTTCTGGAATGTCTGTCATTGCCTTTATGTCATTGCTGGCGTTTGAGGGAAATCAAAGCAATAAAAACAAATGGGAAAAAGCTGAGCAAATGGTAGGTGCCCACCACTTGGGTCGAATATCTGCAGAGGAATGTTAATTGTTCATTGTTCATAATGGCTTCCCCCTCCCCTCTTTCTGTTGTTTTGGCGGCTCACAATGCATCACCTCTCGCTTTGATTGTGTTTCTTCAATTTCAAACAAGTTTGTTGAAAAATTAAAGCCTTGTCCTTTTGGCCCCACTGAGATTTGTAATGAAATTCGGAAGGATAGAAACTGGTATGGGTAAAATGCAGTGTTTGTTTCCCTCAGCCCCACTGAGATTTTTAATGAAGTTTGACCCACAAGGATAGAAACTGATATGGGAAAAATTCAATGTTTATTCTCACGTCCAAAAGTGAATTCCAAGATAAGATATCATGGAAATTGGAGAGAAAATGAAGTGTCGGTGGATCTCAGTCATCCATTTGACTGTTTGACTGTATGAGTTTGGGCCCAAGATGAAGCATTTCCATTTTTACCATTAGAGAGAAGTCATATGAATAGATAGATGTATCTTAATCATCCATTTGACTTTATGGGATTGGGCCAAGTTTAAGTCTTCTTTTTTAGTTGTAGAGAGGTCATATGAACAGGTAGATGTATATTTATTGTGATTTTAAAGTTGTTTTTATGGTATAGAATTTGTATTTTTGAAAGATAGATCACAAGCTCAAATTTATCTAGTATTTAAAACAGTTAGGTGTGCCCTATATATTGGGAGTATAAGAAGAAAAACATAGAAGAAAGGAAAGGAGCTTGGGGAAGGCACCTAACTGTGCTACAAACAAGACATAAATACTCTACCTCCTAGAATTTGAATGTGTGGCCTCTCCTTCAAGAGTATAAATTCTTCACCACTAGGCGAACTCAGGTGCCCAATATCATAGAAGTTATAAAATGCAATTAATTAATATTAATTGTTTTAAATGACTTGATACCGTATATTAAATCATTGCATCTATACCTTTTTTTTTTAATTTAAGGAGAATGCTTTCAGCGGCATTTAACATGAACTTTGGATCTAAAGATAATGCTTACCGTTTTAAAACAAATTTTAAAGTCATGATATAATGGTTGCAATAATTTTTAGCTTAAATAGAAATCCTTGAACAAAATTTAACATGGACTTTAGATTTGAACATAATGTTAGCTTGTTAAAACAAATTAGAAAGTCATATGATATAATGGTCACATATTCATTTGTTCTTAGTGAAGTAATCACACAATATGTAAAATGTTTTAAGAAACATCTCGATTTGTTTATAATCAATGAGGATAAGCTTTTAGGTAAGAAGTCCTAGAGGCTTTATAGACATTTTTATAAAGGAGAAAATTTTAAAAGGTACAAAACAAGTGAAACTGGAAAAGTTTACATTATTAGAGGAATAATAATTGAATTTAAAATAATAGATTAATAAAATTAGAGATATTTTTATTAAGCTCATTTTTAATTTATGCATCATAGAGGATTGGGACCAAGACAAAGTCTTTGTCTTTGTTTATTGTGCACAATCTTATGAGATTGAGTTAAGTCACAATCTTTGTCTTTTTAAACTGTAGAACAACTATATGAATATGGGAGGTGATGGATAGTTTTGTCAACCACATACTCACTTTCTCTAGTTATTCTAGGTGAAGTGATTTATTGCAATATAGATTTTCTATGACATAATCAATTTTATGCTTATAGTAAGCTTCAAAGAAACATCAACATTCAATTTGGATCCAATAAAAAAAGAGCCTTCATCAAGTGGATTTTTACTTCTTTCCATTTCATAAAGTCATGTGAGATGTTGTGTGGTTGCAAATTTATTCTTCCTGCTCAAGTAGTTGCATGGATGTAATGATTTTAAGCGACATCCTAGCTATAATTTAGAAGCAATCAAAATAATTCATTTTCTAACATAGGCAACAAACATGCATGGAATCTTTGGGGCATAATAACCATATGTTTGGAGCCTTTAAGGGGATTCTTATTGTCAAATCTAGATTCATTATTTGAGTTGGTAAATTTTCTTTTGAAACATTTTGAGAGCACCAAGAAGTCAAATCTATAGAAGAAAATTTTTAATGGTTTTCATTGTTGAATGACATCCAACATTAGTGGTAGAAAAATAATCCATTGAAAATTGTGCAAATTCTACAACTCTCATCAATAAAATAGATTATATGACTTAATATATCACACCAACTTCTCACTTCACCATACAAAACCCAAATCTTGTGAATTCCCTTATAAGATTTCTACACCTTTAATTATATAGTGTACATAGGGTTATAAGTAGTCAATCTATACTACCTTAACTCTTAATTAAGTTTTATGATTAATATTATATTTTTATTTTAATATTTAGGTCCTTTAGGTCTATATTTAGATATCTAAGTTCACTTTGGCGGCATCCAAGTCATAAAAAAAGACTATATAAGTCTTAATGGTTGGTTTGTTATCATGATATTGCATCTTGTGTTCTTGAGGAGTTTTAAACGTTTTTCCCATTGAAACTTGGCTTATTATTCTCAAGTGTTATTAAGTATTTTTAGTATATTTCATCCTCTACAAAAATTTATTTTATTATAAGTGGTATTAGAGAATGATTTCAAAATCGTGAAGTAATAAATAATATACGTTTTTAAAATTTTAGAAGTCATTTTTTCTATATAATATGAAGCATCCTTTCGTATAAGTTATATGCTCCCCCATCATTGGTGGGATAAAAATTTTGGGTTGAGATTTTATATGTAATGCTTGTTGGAAGTGAATTGGAAAGTAAAGGGGCTTCTTAATTATCTTGAAGTTAAGAAGATGAAATTGAATTTACATTGTCATGAATGTAAGGAATTTTCATGTGTAAAGGCATTAATTTTAGATGAATATCTTGTATATGAAGTAGTTGATAAAAATCTTGTATGAATTTGCATGACTATGGGATTGATTATATATTTTTAATAACCAATAAGAAATTTTGTAAGAACTGTCATGGATAAGAGAGATCCATTAAAGTTCAATATTAAAAGCTAGAAAGAATTCTCATTATTTTATATTAAAATGGATATAACTCATTACCTTTTGCTAGAGAATGACAAGGTACCTAAATAAAAAAAGTTCAAACTTTTACACATCCATTCACAAAATGGAGTTTCATAAAATTTCAAAGTATAATTTTCTCTCTTAAGTGTTATTTTAGCTATAATTTTTTATGCTCTTCAATTATATAAAATTATTGGGTGCAAAGTGTTTCCAAAATCAAGTGCATATCACCCTAATAAAACTATTTGGAGAACAATCTTAGAAATTATAGCTCGCCCGTAGCTTAAGTTTTCTTAGCAATTGTTACTACATGTTTAGTAGCATTACTGATTTTATTTCTCTTGAAATTAACATGGCAAATTATTCATAATTATATTCATGAAAATATCTTATGATCTCCTCACTAATAATCAAAATGGCTACATTGTTTACTTTATGCTCATTGAAAAATGAAAAATGCGTATAATTAATAATATTATGTATTACTCCTACATCTTGAATCAAAATTTATTTTATTATTGATTATTTTATTTATAGGTAATCTACCATATATACTATGTCTTCAAAGTAAATAGTGCAAGTGCTTGCATGGATGGTGTAATACTTTAAAAAGGCTATCTTCTATCTCTTCTTTCAATCAAAACGGTGAAATACAAAAGTATATCTTGAAGAACCAATATAGCCTTGAATATTAATGGAAGAACTTCAAAAATATACTTGTAAAAGTCTCATCATACTATATGATAATTGAAGTTATTTTACTCTTACCAAATCATCTCGTTTCTAAATAGAGAAAAGTACATAAAAGATTGTGGACATCTGAAACAAGTGAAAGAATTCCAACATAAAATATCTATCTAGTTTTGTTCAAGTGAAATTATGTTATGATATAAAAAGAGATTGGAATATTAGTCATCGCATATCAAAACTTCTATAATATTTATATATTGTTCTAATGTTATTAGGGTCAATACCCCTATAACATTTATATATTGTTCTAATATAAGGTCATAAAACCTTGTATATTATATGATTTAGTAAGCATATCTCATTTAGAATAGTTATAATCTATTAACTATTAGATAGTTAATTATTTATGAATTAGGATTATTGAAATGGTGTGACTAATACCCCTTAGGAATTTTTCTAGCCTTCATCCTATATTTAAGGAGGTTCTCTCTAATTTGAAAGTGTATTAGTTTGTTTTTTTATGGCGAGTTAAATCACTATGCATAGAAGGTGTTATTGGCATTGTGGAAGAAAATAGAAGTATCCCCAACTTTAATCTATTTTGATAAACTATATTTTGTAAGTGTTTTAATAAAATGATGCTTTATGTGATTTTTTACCTAGGAGGGTTTTCCCCATGCATATCATGTGTAATGTATTTAATATGTGTATCTTGTATTTATTATTTTATTTATTTTCTATTAATTTATAACTATCAGTGTAGATAAGTCTAAAATTGTCGATCCTACAATAACTCAGTTAGATCTCAACCAAAAAATATCAATGTTAAAGCAGTATAATATTCCTAACATCAAGAGATAATAATGAAACAATTGAAATGCATAAACAATATTCAATGAAATCACAGAATGCAAACCAATATAGAGTCCCCCTTGTTCTTCTCCTTAATACAAATTGTGGGCTCTCAGTTTGTGCTCACTTGGATAGCATAAGAATTAAAAGTGTGTGGTGGCAAATTATGATAACTAGCTCTCATTATATAGACTTTTTGGATTTCAGTCAAGATACTATGATTGAGGAGATGACTAAGATTGATTGAAGAGTCAACTGAGTTTGATTGAAGAGTTGAACTCGATTGATTGAAGAGTGAACATAATAGTTTGATTTGTTAAGAGAATAGATTGATCAGATGACTAAATAGATTGTTAATCAACAAAATCGATTGATTAGTCAAAATAGTTGATTGAAGAGTTAAGAAAGGTGATTGAAGAGTTAGACTAAGACTTAGTGTGAGTTAGAACTAGAAGAATAAATCTAATTAAATAAATTAGAAAATTTATTTAATTGCACATGTGGAATATAAATAAATAAATAAGATTAATTTATTTATGAGAGAAATAAATTAGTAAATTAAATAAATTATCATTTATTTAATATTAGGAGAGATTGATAAAATAATTATAATTATTATATAAATATAATAATGACAATGAGGAAGTATTAATCAAATAACATAATTATTTAATTAGTTGTGATGAAAAAGGATTACTTAGATAATAATTATTTAATTAATTTATAGAAGAATAAGTGATGAAAACTAGTTAGACATTTAATAATTAAATAATCGATTAAAATTACTTAATTGTGGAATTTTGGGGAAATTGTGAATTAGAATTTCAAAAATAGTAAAAAGACACTAATTAATTTAATAATAAAGGTTATTTAATCAATTAAGAGGAATATTAGTGAAATTATTGCGCACGCGCAACAAATCAGTAACCTGAGATCTTAATATCTAACAAAATCATGGGATGGTAATACCAATTAGACATGTGTGTATATATGTAATTTGTATGCTTTATGGAGTGATTGGATATACAAAATATTTTTTATATACATGCATGATATATAATTGTACAATAACATTGATGAGATTATATATTTATATATATGTGGGGGATGATATTTCGATGACTTCTATTATGATGCATCACACGAATTAGCATAATCACCCACACACACACACACACACATATATATATATACATACATATGTCTGTATATATATATATATATATATATATATATATATATAT
>MU225615.1:1966913-1983056 GCA_018584345.1 Thuja plicata | reverse complement strand
CCTAAGTTTGATGGAGAGAACTATCTTGACTGGAAGAACAAAATGATAACACATCTTCAGTACGTTGGTTTTGAGATCTATGAGATTGCTACTCATGAAATTGATGTTCCCACCTTGAAAGACCTTGTAGAAGAAGACTCTACAAATAAAATAAAAGAAGTATTCACTCAAAATGCAATTGTTAAGAAGGCCCTAATCAGTGCCCTATCTGACAGTGAATTTTGTGAGATCAAGAAGGCAGAAAAAGCATATTCAATCTGGAAATACTTAGAAGATATGTTTGAAGGATAGCTACCATTCAAATTTATTTCATGCAACAAAGTTGGCCACTTTGCATCCAAGTGTCCTACAAGAGTCAAGAAGTTCAGATCAGATTACAAGCCCAAATACAATAAGGAATGCTATCATGTTGAAGATGGTGTAACTAATGATGATTCAGGAGAAGATGAAATAGGATTTGTTGCCATTAAAGACATTGAAAAAATTATTGAGGAGATGAACATTGAAGATGAAAAAGAAGCACAAGAGTTAGCATTAGTTTCCAAAGTAGACATCAGAACAGACTGGATCATAGACAGCGGGTGTTCACATCACATGACAAGTGACAAAGATATATTTGTACATCTAGATAAGTACAAAGGTGGCATGGTTAGATTTAGAGATAACACTCCCAAACCTATCATAGGCAGAGGTTCTATTACCTTAGATGGAAATAACAAAGCAAATGATGTTCTTTATGTTGATGGTTTACATCACAACCTTATAAGTGTTGGACAATTTCTTGATAAAGGATATCAGTTGGAATTCAAAGACAAAAGGTGCATCATTAACAACAAAGGAGACATGATTGCATTAGGCTCAAAGACCAAAGGTAATGTCTTTCAGCTCAACTCTGATGTAAGTTGTTTTGTTTGAAAAGTGGATGACAATTGGCTATGGAACAAGAGACTTTGTCATATCAATTTTGACAACATTGTAAAGATAAGTAATGTAAAGGCAGTAAGAGACCTTCCAAGTATTGCAAGACCAGTTGATACTATGTGCAGGGAATTTGTGATGGAGAAACATGTGAGGACCTCATTCAGGAGTAAACAAAACTCTGCAGAGAACAAATTAAATATGATACATACAGACCTATGTGGACCTACTCAAACAAGATCATACTATGGAGAGAGGTATTTCATTTTGTTTCTTGATGATTTCTCAAGGATGATGTGGGTTGCATTCTTAAAAGACAAATCTGAAGCTTTTGAGAAGTTCAAAGTATTCAAAGCTAAGGTTGAAAATGAATCTGGATTAAAGATAAAATCTCTGCGATCAGATAGAGGAGGAGAATTTACCTCTAACCAGTTTTATGATTACTATGAAGAACATGGAATCAAAAGATAGTTAAGTGCACCTAGAACCCCTCAGCGGAATAGGATTGTAGAAAGAAGGAATAGGATAATACTTGATATAGAGCACACTATCATGATTGAAGGAAAGGCTTCCCATACCTATTGGAGAGATGCAGTCAATACAACAATCTATACTATCAATAGAATCTAG
This sequence comes from Thuja plicata, assembly GCA_018584345.1. Classification (NCBI taxonomy): domain Eukaryota; kingdom Viridiplantae; phylum Streptophyta; class Pinopsida; order Cupressales; family Cupressaceae; genus Thuja; species Thuja plicata. The sequence goes on along the minus strand of MU225615.1, from coordinate 1,981,508 downwards.
TTAAGGCCAGGCGCAGACAAGACACCTTATGAAATTTGGTTTGGTAATGTACCTACTGTAAAATACTTTGGAATCTTTGGAAGTAAGTGCTACATCAAGAGAGATGATAGTATTGGCAAGTTTGATGCTAGAAGCGATGAAGGTATTTTTCTTTGTTACTCTACTAATAACAAAGCCTATAGAAAATTTAATCTAAGATTAAAGAAGATCATTGAAAGTACTCACGTGAAGATTGATGATAAGTTTATGATTCAAGAAACATACTATGAATGTGCTCCCATGATTGAAGATGAACCCTAACCTATTAGTAAGGACACAGTTATTGAAGAAATGTTTGACTGTATTGATGTTTCATGCAACAATCCTGAACCAAGTTAAGAAGAATCACATATTACAAATGAGAGTGAAACTCCTAAAAACTCAAAATACACATCCAAATACCACTCTAAGGAAGACATCATTGGAGATCAGAGTGCTAAAGTCTTGACAAGATCCAGAGAAAAAGGTTCAACCATTGATGAAGAGGTATGCTTACTTTATCAAATTGAACCCTTAAGTGTTGAAGATGTGTGTAATGATTTAGATTGGATCAGATAATCAAGAATGATACATGGGAACTGGTCCCTAGACCTCATGACAAGAATGTGATTGGAACAAAGTGGATATTCAGGAACAAGATGAATGAAGAAGGTACATTGGTAAGAAACAAAGCAAGACTGGTATGTAAAGGATATGTGCAGAGAGAAGGAATAGACTACACTGATACATTTTCCCCTGTGAGAAGACTAGAAGCTATCAAGTTGTTTCTGGCCTATACAACATTCAAGAACTTTAAAGTATATCAAATGGATGTCAATTCAGCTTTTCTGAACAGTGACTTGTAGGAAGATGTTTACATAGAACAACCTGAAGGGTTTAATCTATCAGACAAACCAGACATGGTATGTAGACTAAAGAAAGCACTTTATGGACTTAAACAGGCCCAAGAGCATGGTATGAGAGACTTGATGGTTACTTAACAAAGATAGGAATCAGAAAAGGAACAATAAATTATAACTTATTCATAAGAGACACAAATGAAGGATTACTACTTGTTGCAATTTTTGTTGATAACATTATCTTTGGAGGTAATGACAAGCTTAGTGCAAAATTTTCCAAAGAAATGCAAAGTGAGTTTGAAATGAGCATGATTGGACCTATCAAATATTTTTTGGGATTGAATGTAAAAAAAATAGACAAAGGCATATTTATAAATCAGTCTAAGTATGTGAAGGAAATATTGAAGACTTTCAAAATGGAAGATTGCAAACTAGTAAGTACCCCTATGATAACAGGAAACAAGCTTTCTAAAGATGATGATTCCACAATAGTTGACAAGACACTATACAAGTCTATGATTGGAAAACTCATATATCTTACTCAATCTAGACCAGATATTTCCAATGCAGTTGGCATTGTTGGAAAATTTGCAGCTGAACCTAAACAAAATCACCTAATTTCAATAAAAAGAATATTTAGATACTTAAAGGGGACTATAAACTATGGTTTATGGTATCCTAGCTCAGAAAATATACAACTTCATGTGTATACAGATGCAGATTGAGCAGGTTGTGTTGATGACAAGAAGAGTACCTCAAGAGGAGCAGTATTTCTTGGAGACAGGTTGGTTACTTGGACAAGCAAGAAGAAAAATTGTATCTCTCAGTCGACAGTAGAAGCTGAGTATGTTGCAGCAACACTGAATTGTTCAACAATGGTTTAGATCAAACATATGATTAAATAATTTGGTATTCAGGTTGATTATCCTATTATTATTCACTGTGATAACACTAGCACTATCAATATGTCAAAGAAACCTATGATGCACGCAAAGACAAAACACATTGAAATCAAATACCACTTTCTAAGAGAAAATGTTGCAGACAGAGAAGCAAAGATGGATTATGTGAGAACTAAAGAACAGTTAGAAGATATTTTTACAAAGCCTTTATCAATAGATACTTTTGAGTATCTCAGGGAGAAGCTGGGAGTAATTCCCTTTCCTGAGTCTGATTAGAATTTGTAGCAAAGAACATCTGTCCTTGGTGACTGATGAATGGTTGACTACTCTATTTTTGGAGTAGTACCTATGCTTCATGATGTTTGGCACCCTTTGTCATTGATGTCAAAGGGGGAGTATTAGTAAGGGGGAGCATATACTTTGGGGTAGTATATAGTCATTGTAAAGGAAGAAAATAGAATTGTATGTGTTTGATTAGGGGTGTTGTATTTCCTTAACCTTTACATTTAATTGTAATTTGTATTGATGTGATATTGTATTTTTGATTAAGAATATAGGGTGAAGGAAGATAAGATGTTCCTCTTTTATCCCCAAATGCACAATTGAAAGATCCAAGTTCATTAACCCAAAAGAAGGATCAATACAAAAATGAATCAACCATTTAGAAATGAGAGAAAGGAAGATCTTAAATTCTATTTTATTATTAAGTAGATATGATATATAATAGTAATTGAAAAGGATGAGAGGAAGTACTAACCTTAAAGAATTGCAAATCAAAGAATTCTATTTTCTGAGGTATATACTATGTTTCTAGAAAATCTAAAGTATGATCCAAAATCGGAATGCAGAGACGAACAAAACCCAGAAATATTTTTCTGATCTGATACCGTCTTATGAAAAAGGTCGACCTTGACCCACTAATCTCACCCCTAACCCAATAATCTCGACGATGACCTGCACAAGTCCGACAGAAAATCTATTCACGGATCCTGGTAGTTCGTTGAAAAGGGTATCCAAATCTGAGTTCAAATCTTCAATCTTGAACTTGTACCTACAAGAAAAAGAGATTTGTTTGTTGGGGGGGGGCGAGATTTGCCTTAGTCAAACCCCAATTTTGGAATTAACCTTAAATATATAATTGAAATTGCAAAAGTAAACAAAGTAAATGCATAAATTCACCTTGCTTGTAAAAGTCCTTGTGGTGGATTTGAATCCTTGAATCCACGAGTATGTATGCACCAATGGATCTAGAATTTAGAATGTAGGATGTCTTCAATCAATTTCTTATAAATCTCCAATACCAAATCTTGAATGGGTTCTTGAGTATGAAGAGGCTTGGAAGAAGATGGAAGGAGAGATCACCAAAAAAGGCACTATGTAGCTTGAATCCTTCAATGGACTCCCATGGATCTCTTTGATGAATGGATACTTGAACACTTGATGATGGATGAATGCTTGTTTCAAATATTTCTTGATTTCTTACTTTAAATTCACTTGATAATGCTTCTCAATTGCTCAAGGATGCTTATTATCACCTAGTTGATGGTTAGTAATGCTTAGAGAAAATGAAAGAGAAAGGCTTCTTTTTATATGAAATTAGGGCACAATCTTCTAAGGAGGCCGACATAGGATAATTAAATTATCATTAAAGCCTTTACCCCTTGGAGAGGACCTATGTTAAATATAATTTAGGAATCATCACTTCGGAACCCAAAACAACCGACCCAGAAGCGAGAATTAACTTTTTCAAAGACCGACATCTGGAATCTATGGGACCCTAAAATCTGGACAATGGGTCAAGGTTGAGGTTGACCTTGACCTAGGTCAAGGGTGAGGTCAACCTTGACCTAGGTTAGGGTTGAGGTCAACATAGACCCAAAAGTTTGACCCTGACCCTGAGGTCAAAGATCTCAGATTTGTAATCCAGAATGCCAAAAAATGGCTAGAGAGAGGTGGAGAATTGGGGCAGAAATAGGGGAAATCCAGGTCTAAATCAGGAACCCATTCAAGGCACTTGACATGACCCCAAAACCACTTACTCAAAAGGCTAAACCAGTCTACAATGGAAGTGCTTCCATTTTCAAACTATACATTTAGCCCCCACTTTAGCAAGAGTATGGACTCAATGCAAACTCTTGGTAAAGGAGATCATAAAGAACAGACAATCTTATTGGAATAAAAAAGGACAAAGAAAACTTCAAGCCCCCAAGTGACTTAAGTCTTTATCAACCCTAAGAACATGATAAGAGAGACATCACTAGTTAAGGAGAGAGAGGGGGTGTGATTAACTTGCCCAATGAGAACTTATGTCCCATTGTGAACCACACAAGTAAACAACATAACTAGAAAGATGGAATTAAACCACCTAGTGAATGTGGCTACTCACTAGTCAACCCATTAGGGAGATCCATTCTTAAGGACACCTTCTGACCTTAAGGGATCAAAACTTTGAAAAACTGGAGGGATCAAGAGATCCATCTAAATTTAAACTGGAGGGATCAAGAGATCCGTGTAAATTTAAACTGGAGGGATCAAGAGATCCTAAAAGGTAAAATAAAATGTAAAATGTCCATGCTTTAAGGATTAGTTTTTAATCCATAAAGGGAAAAAATTTTAAGTGCTTTAAAATATTTTGAATGTGCATGTGTGTGCAAAAATTGAGTAGAGCATATGACCCCATGTTAAAGTAATTTCTAACACTTTAACAGGATCAATGGATTAAATAGAAACATAAACAACTCTATGGATTACGTTTTCACTACAAGATGCCCGCAAATAAAGACAAATCAAGGGAAATAAAACATAAACATACAAAAGAACACAAAAGGGATCTACCTACTGTGGGGTCAGTATGATCATAAGATAAAATGTCCATATAAATATGATATTATTGCGAATGAATTGAAATCATTCCCAAAGAAAGTAGAACTAAAATCACAATGGAGGAAAGAAACTTAAGAGTTACGAAGAAGAATATTTTTGGACCACAACCCGGAGACCAAAAACAATCAGTGATACCATGTGACAGATCCAAGCAAATTATACAAGGGAAACATTTACGAACAATACCACAAGTACAACATAACATAGAAACAACATATAGAAGAATAGAGATACATATAGAGGAATTGTACAATAGGTTTGAATATTTTATCACCTTGCACCAAAAAAGTAACAAGGGTCGTATAAAAGAATCTAACAAACATTTAGCAAACAAATTATGGGAGAATCATAGTACAACATGCATACACAAAAAGGGCTACCATGAAGGATAGGAAAATCAAGCGTATCGCTGACCCTCCCTATCTTGGTTTATGTCATTTAGGGTAGGTGGGAAACTCACAAGAGGGACTACATCCAATACAGTAGGAATGATAGCCAGTTCCAAACAAGGATCCTCTTGAGAATCGCATTGCTCGATACTAGGTGCAATTGTTAATTGAGTTGAAAGCATATGAGGTAAGTTAGTGTCAAGATCAATGGTCTCATATTCATCACTAAGATCAATAGGATTATCAAGAGTATCCTCCTCATCAAGATTAATTAAAATGGGATCTAAGATGAAAATAGGATCATCACAATCATTCATCTTAACATCATTATGAATATTGACTTCTTTCGACACATCAGGCATAGGTTGGTCAAAAGAAGGTAAAGAGTTTCAAAGAAGAGAAGCATGGGCCCTAGCATTATCTCTATGCTTCTTACGACATTCATTAGTAGACTTATTGCATTTTTCTTTGCTTACCATATTTTGAGAACTAGGAGGAATAACCACTAATTCCTTCACATGTTCTATAGGAGGATTTTCAATGGGTTGTAATGAAATAGTAGAAGTTTGATTATTAGAATTAGAAGTAATGGATAAAGGAGGTATGGAATGAGTAGGAAAAATACCACGGTTGAGATCTATCTGAGGCATGCTTAACTCATCAATTTTACGATGTTTGTAAGCTTGGTATGAGTGAAAGAGATGATCAGGGCGAGGAGGACATGAATTAGGTAATGAAGGCCAAAAGAAATCAAGAGTAGCACAATCTGTAGGCCTAGAAGGTTGATATAAATTATGATTAATCATTTTGACTTCTACATTATGAATGAACTTAAGACATTTATGAATAAGAGAAGAGATAGCATGCATAGAAGATATCCAAGGTAAACCAAATTTGATTTGAAATTGATCACAAATAGGAATAACAATGAAGGTAGTATCTACAACTTTACCACAAAGTTCCACCGGTAAGTTGATAGAACCAAGTGCAGGATAAAGAAAACCATTACAAGTTTGGATTCACGCATTGGATGGATCATAGAAATCACGTTGTAAGTTTTTCATAAAAAGATTTTCATTAGTAATGACATTTATTAAAGATGTGGGATCAACAAGACAACCATGAGTAGGTATCTTAGCAATCCTAGCATAGATATAAAGGGGACCATCAGGAACTTTAATCATTTTAGAATCATCAAAGGTGATTTATAGTTCCCTAGGTCACTTATCCTTAGTTTATTTTTGAGGTTTAGGTGGAACTGGAAGTTGAAGTAGAGGTGAAGGTTCTTGAATAGTAGGTTGAGATGAAACAACACACTCCACATGATTAACAATGTGATTAAGATTATCCATCTTTGAATCATAAACAATATCCACAAAAGATGGTTGAGCTATCGTATTAGTATCATGTGTAGGTAAAGGATTCGTATAGATTTTTTACTAGGAGGAGAAACAGATTTATTCCCAATACCATCAAAATTATCAACAAACAAAGCTTTAGAATCAATTAAATCTTGAATTTTATGTTTTAGAGAATAACATTTTTCAGTATCATGGCCATTCTGGCGATGGTATTAACAAAAAGATTTAGAATCAAAGGATTTGGATGCTATCGTGGTAGGGAGAAGAGGTCGAATAGGAGGCAAGGTAATATATTAGAACTTAACAACCTAATCATTATAGAATGCAAAGTTTCAGAGAGAGGAGTAAACATACGATTCATACGAAAAGCAGTGGATGTAGAAGTGGCATTATTGGATGTAACAACAACTTGATCAGCAACCACATTCATCTGTTTATTAATATTAACATAATTGTTAGGTTTCTAAAACTTATTAAGATTAGGACCATTGTCACTCTTATCAATGGGAACAAGAGACATTGGAGTGTTGCTCTCAAATTGACTCACTTGTAACTGATAATGGTGAAGTGCTTCACAAAGTTGTTGAAAAGAGGTAAATTCAGTAAGAAAAATATTATCTCTAATATCCTTTTGTAAATTTGAAATAAACATGTGTTGAATATCAATATCAGGAACATGGTAAGAAATCTGAGCATACAAATGCTTAAATCTACCAATGAAATCAGTCAATTTTTCCTTAATGGTTTGTTTACAATGCATTAAATCAGTTAAGGAAACTTGTGGACCAATATTATTTTGAAATTGTTGGATAAAGGTATTAGCAAGTTTAGGGAAATAATCAATTGAATAAGGAGGTAAAGAACAATACCATCGCAAAGCCTTATCACGAAAATTTCTAGCAAAAAATTTAGCTAAAATCCTATGGTCATGAGCATAATCACTACAAAGGATTTTAAATGTTTTAACATGAGTGAAAAGATCACCTTTACCATTGTAATTCTCAAGATGAGGCATATTAGCTTGTTGAGGGACAATAACATGAATGATGTCTAAGGATAAAGGACTACCCATGTCACATGTAGGAATGCTAAACTTGGATTGGGTTAAGGATGCAAGTTGTTGTTGTAAAGATGACACAGTTTGAGCCAAACTAATAATTGTGGAATCATTAGAGGAAACAGGTGGCATATAAATGTTAGGAACACTAGGAAAAGTGTAGGAAGAAACATGAATAGAAGACACAACCGGTGGAACATTAGGAACCATAGTTGGAAGGGGATTAGAATAAGTAAAAGGCACACTATGATATGAAGGTTGTGAGGTAGGTAGAGATACTGTAGGAGCACTCATGGTAATAGATGCAATTGGGATAGATGTAGTCATCAAAGGAGGAGTATAAGTAGGAATGCTAGGTAAAGGAATAGAATAAAGTCCCTCACTAGTGATAGGAGTTGTATATCCTAACTCTTGAGCCTCTTGAGCTAAAGGTTTAAAATTTGAATGTACAAGATGAGTAAGACCACGTAAGAAGTTAACACCTTGATCATTATCACGGAGGACTTTCTTAATAGCCTCTATAGCTTGGATAGAATCTTGATTATGGTTTTCTTGGATAAGCCAATTTCCCATTTTATCAAGTTTGGTTGAGAGTTTTTGCACTTGTTTAGGAGGAAATCTTAAGGCATCATCCTCATCATGAGATGAGTGAGAAGAGTTATGCTCCATAGAAGGATTGGAATCATGAGCTATTAAATTATGATCTAGGATCCTAAGGAAAGGAGAGGAAGACCCGGGATCAAAGGAACCCATAAGTCTATGACTTCTTCTAACCGGGATATTATATGTAGGCTTGGAAGTGGTAAATCTCATACACCAATGCAATGAAAATTAACTAATACAAGATATTGATTTATGAATTTTAAATGTAATTGAAAGAACATGCAAGATCTAGCATAAACATGTAAATCTAACAACAAAAAGAAAGAGTTGTCTATCGCAGGTTCACAAAAATGTAAAGGAAGAAAATAGAATTGTTTGTGTTTGATTAGGGGTGTTGTATTTCCTTAACCTTTACATTTAATTGTAATTTGTATGGATGTGATATTTTATTGTTGATTAAGCATATAGGGGGAAGGAAGATAAGGTTTTCCTCTTTTATCCCCAAATGCACAAATGAAAGATCCAAGTTGATTAACCCAAAAGAAGGATCAATACACAAATGAATCAACCATTTGGAAATGAGAGAAAGGAAGAAAATCTTAAATTCTATTTTATTATTAAGTAGATATGATATATAATAGTAATTGAAAAGGATGAGAAGAAGTACTAACCTTAAAGAATTGCATATCAAAGAATGCTATTTTCTGAGGTCTGTACTCTATTTTTGGAAAATCTAAAGTATGATCCGGAACCGGAATGTAGAGATGAACAAAACCCAGAAATATTTTTCTGATCTGACACCATCTTATGAAAAAGGTCAAATTTGAACCACTAATCTCACCCCTGACCCAATAATCTTGACCCTGACCTGCACAAGTCTGACATAAAATCTGTTCGCAGATCCTGATAGTTCACTGAAAAGGATATCTAGATCTGAGTTCAAATATTCAATCCTAAACATATACCTACAAGAAAAAGAGATTTGTTTGTTGGGGGGGAGGTTTTTTCCTTATTCAAGCCCTAGTTTTGGAATTAACCTTAAATATATAATTGAAATTGCAGAAGTAAACAAATTAAATGCATAAATTCAGCTTGCTTGTAAAAGTCCTTGTGGAGGATTTGACTCCTTGAATCCACAAGTATGTATACACCAATGGATCTAGAATTTAGAATTTAGGATTTCTTCAATCAATTTATTATAGATCTCCAACACCAAATCTTGAATGGTTTCTTGAGTATGAAGAGGCTTGGAAGATGGATGGAGAGATCACCAAAAAGAGCACCATGTAGCTTGAATCCTTCAATGGCCTCCCATGGATCTCTTTGATGAATGGATGCTTTAACACTTGATGATGGATGAATCCTTGATTCAAATCTTGCTTGATTTCTTTCTTGAACTTCACTTGATAATGCTTCTCAATTGCTCAAGGAAGCTTAGTATCACCTAGTTGATGGTTAGTAATGCTTAGAGAAAATGAGAGAGAAAGACTTCCTTTTATATGAAATTAGGGCACAATATTATAAGGAGGATGACATAGGAGAATTAAATTATCATTATATCCTTTACCCCTAGTAGAGGACCTATGTCAAATATAATTTAGGAATCATCACTTCGGAACCTGAAACAGTCGACCCGGAAGCGGGAATTAACTTTTTCAAAGACTGACATCCAGAAATTGTGGGACCCTAAAATCTGGACCCTGGGTCAAGGTAAAATTTGACCTTGACCTAGGTCAAGGGTGAGGTCAACCTTTACCTAGGTCAGGGTCGAGGTCAACATAGACCCAAAAGTTCAACCCTAACCCTAAGGTCAAAGATCTCAGATTTGTAGTCCAGAATGCCAGAAATTGGCTAGAGAGAGGTAGAGAATTGGGGCAGAACATGGGGAAAGCCATGTCTAAATTAGGAACCCATTAAAGGAACTTGAAATGAACCCAAAACCACTTACTCAAAAGGCTAAACCAGTCTACAATGGAAGTGCTTCCATTTTCTGACTATACAGTCATGAAAATAAAAACACAGTCAGAAGAGCAGCAACAGTAAAGAGGAACCCTTGATGAGGATATTGAGAAGATTGTAAAAAGGAGGATACTTTGGGTTGAGTGTGTTTTTCATATCATATGTTGTCATGAATGTCAAAGGGGGAGATTGTTGGAGATTTTCTTTTGTGCAAATAATTGACTGTATGTTTGTCATTGATGACAACATATAGTATACAACAGTGAACTGTGTTCAATTTTTAGTATAGACTTATGAAAACCTTGTGTGGTTGTTTTTATGTTTCAAACATAGTTACTACACCAAGTACATTAACATAGAGTCAGATATGTAGTTTCAATTGAGTTATGTTAATCTATTGTGGAAGTTATAGTTTCTAGAGATTATCTGTTAAGAGACGATGTAATTACATTATCTCTTGAGTTGGGCCTATCTTCGGGATATGTGTGTTTGTATTCATGTTTAGTTATGAGTTACTGATAATTATCTAAAGATGCTAAACATGTTCTAATACAAGCGGGTTGATTGAGTCTATTTGGTAGAGCCGACTATGTGAAGCGTCGTGTTTATTCAGTTTGAGTTGCGTGGTTCTAATCAGAGTGTGTGCTTGATTTGGCTGACTAAAGAAGTATTGAAGGGACTCCTAAAGCCAAATAAGATCACATATTTTGGGGAAGATACTTATAGTAGTTCATTTGATGAACACTAAGTGTGAATGATAAGAGGGGAGACAGAAAAAGTACAAAACAAAATGTCTATTGTTTTGGGATAGTAAAGACATTTCATTCATCAAGAAAAGATCTATGTGAAGAAGAAGTGAAAGCATACAATACAATGGAACTAATCAAGACAACAATTATACTCAAACAGTTCATTTATCAGATGTAATTCATATCTATTTTACTGAAGGTTGCAACCTTCATCATTTTAGTAGTGAGCTTTTTGGATAGTGAGTCCTCACCCTTAACAGGGTTATTTGTAAAAAACTCCTAATAGGGTCCAACCCTTAGCCAGGTCACTATACTTTTTGCATTGTAAATATCAACTCCTAACAGGGTTGTAAGATCTTCTAACAGGGATTATTATACTCAAGTATAGTTCTTTGTGGGTGCTAATTCCCACTGGGGTTTTTACCTATTTGGTTTCCCCGTAACCAAAATTGTTGTGTTTTATCTTGTGTTATCTGAATGTGTTAATGCTTAATGTTATTTTGTAATTAATTGGAGAAAATAATTAAACTAGCTGATAACTAATTCACCCCCCCTCTCAGTTATCCCTTGGGACTATTCCAACAAATTTATCTGACGTGGAAGTTAGATCCACTTTTCTTAGGATATAAGTGACTTTTGGTGTCTGATGCTTGATTTTCTCTGAAATTAGTTTGACTATCTTTTGGTGTTCCTTCTCTTGTCTTTTCTCTTAGTTTTTACTATATTCTACTCATCAGTTTACTCCTCTTAGGTTCCACTTTATCATGTTTGGTTTGCACTTGTTGGTTTACACTTCAAAACTATGTCGTCGGGTTTCACCTTGCTTAGCAATTTTGGTCTAAACAGAAAACCTAACTTTCAGTGTAGTGTAACCGATGGTTTATTACAACTATTTTCTCTTTGTATACTAATGGAAAAACTTTGTCACCAATCTCCCCTTTGACATTAGTATTAAAAATTGATATATGCAGAATAATAACAAAGTTTATAGTATGTACACCATGTATATTACCTTAGTCATTTCATGACTCCCCCTATGAATATACCGGTATAGTATAGTATATGTGTATATACACTTTTTCTTTATACTATCTCTTCTTGTTCAGTTTGTACTATATTTTCCTTTTCACCTACTTCCTTTTCCCCATTTTACTATATGCTCTGTACATATCATATCCTTTTCCTCCCTTTTTGATAGTAAGGGAAAAGGTGTATACTTATAGATTATCAATAATATGAGAGTGATAGGTTTTCATTTCCTCCATCATCTTCTCCCATTTCTCCTTTAAATTTTCAAGATCCATATGATCTAATGTGATCCGGGCATGCATGTCATAGATGTTGTCTGCTATAGACATCTCAGGGGTCGCAATAAGTTGCCTTGCTGAACTTATATGTTGTTGCAAAAGTGTGAGGTTAAGTAATAGTAGAGATTGTATCTCACTAACCTCCTCTCTGAATTGTGATTCTACTTCCCAAAGTTCTTGTCTTAACCATTTGATCTCTATGATATTCTCATAATGCAATTTGATTTCATTTCCATTTGTCGTTAGACTTTGTGCACTTGCATTCAGATTGAAATCATTCTTTTCAATCTTTTCATTATTATCCTTTGTAAATTTCTCTAAGGTGCATAGCTTTTAGATTAAGGAAACAACTTCAGTATTATTGGATCTAAATCATTTGATAACTTTGAAAGCTTTACCTTATTTTCTACCATTTCTTGGCTGATGTTTATGTTAGTTTGTATTGAAATTTCTTCTCAGCTCGCTCCTCAATAGCCTTTTCTGCATCAAAATTCTGTGTTGTGATGGCGTTAGTGAGGATGGAAAGTTAATCTTACATTGGTTCATTGTGATCAACATCTATGTCAAGAACTTTTGTCTTAAGATGTCCCTTGTGTTCTCCAGTACCAATGAATCTCGGTGCTGCTCCTTAAGCTTATCTTGCAAAGCTTTCCTTTGACATATTTCTCCATATTCTTTGAGTGATTCAAAATCTAATGTAGTTGGGTCACACTTTGGTATTTCTATGATTTCATCTAGTGTGACTTCCAACTTGTTCTTATTTGTTTTATTTTTCTTCTTCTATGATGCACCTGTATCTAAAACCAAAGCCAACTTCTTTGCTTGGTCTGATGTGCTAGAGGGAAGGCTTTTGTGGTGTTGTAATTTTTTCTTGTTGCTCGGTGTTTTCTTGTTGGTTGTCTAAGGAAATCTCCTTATCAACCTTCAATGTACCTACAGCTTCGCCTTTGGTGTCCTTTGGCATGGTATCAACTGTCTTATCTTTCTCATCCTTCTCTTTTTGCACTTCTTCTTTATCTTTCACTTGTGCATCTTTTTCGGTGTTGTCTACATCCTTTTTTCTTTATTGATGACTACATGTTCATCAGTTACATCATGTTGTTCATCAGATGTATCTTTTTCCTCATCATTACCCTTATCCTCAGGTATGTTTCTATCAGGCTCGGGGGTCTTCTCCTTTTGTGAGATTATATTGATTGCTTGAATCAATAATGGCATCTGTCCTAATATGTGTACTTGTGCAACATCAATTGTAGTGTCTTGCTCATTGGTTTGGTCCTTGACAATAGTGACATCTTCATCTTTCTAAATTTCATTTGAAGGATCATCGGTGATGTCTGTAATAATATTATCCACAGTATTGTCTGGCCATGTTTCATCAGAAACATTCATATCTTTGTTGCATATTGTATTCAATTCTTATTTGTCCAATTCTATTGTTCTAACATCTTCATCATTGATATTAATATGTTTGGGGATCTGTGTAGCCTGATCATCCTTGGTCTATTGAGTTTTGATAAGATAAATTTTTGGCTCGAGACTCATACCCTTTTTAGGAATATCAAGTATCTTTCTCCATTCAACCTCACTCTTCATATATAGTTCCAATAGATGTCCTTGAAGTACTTCGTAGGCTCTCAACTTCAGTGAGAACCTTTTGGAGTGATCCTTCATCATCTCTTTAATTTCCTCCATTTTTGATTTAGGAGGCATGAGAGATATTAGGGTTTTTTCCCTAATCTCTTTCTCAGAGTGCAAGGCAAATGTCCATCTTGTCGATAGTCCATCTTGAAGTTATTTTGGAATTTTATCCACCAGTTGTATTGGGAGATATTTGAATATGCACATCATTTTGATAATTGACTCCTCAATCTTATTTTGATCTAGTGGATCCATTTCTTGATCTTTCTATCATTGACTATGTTAGCTATTTTTCCCTGACCTTGTCAAAGAAAAGGATAATTAACGAGGATTAGACAAATCCTCCTACACTTCGAGCAGCAAAGGGCTCAGGCGGGTGTACCTGTTGAGATTCACTTCTTTCAGTGAATCAGGGGATGGATTCCTGCCCATCACACTTGATATAATAATCATTCACAACTCTTTAAATAGAAACGGAAAATGATTTGAATAATTGATTGATGAAGAAACTACCAGACAAACCAGAGACTAGTGCCTTGTCTATTGGGCAACAGAGTCAAACAGATGTGCAATCCCAAAAAACTTCTAGCTCCAAACTCAAAAATACGAATGAAATGCCTTGCAAACCATACTTCTCATTTCAATTCCTGGACATCATATTCATATGCCAACTTAAAATTCTCAAAATTTGAAAACAAGACTTACTCTCCTTGAGAGGAACTCAGATTCAAACTCACAAATACCTTGTAACTGGTATATCAACATGCCTTACAAGTTAAATATACGAGAATCAAAACAGACATACAAAGACATCAGACAAGTTTCTGAACAGGGATTTCCTTTGTTTTTCATTAAAAATCATCTGA
>MU225615.1:1948953-1959295 GCA_018584345.1 Thuja plicata | reverse complement strand
CAAGAAGCCTCTTTCTGCATGCATTCACAATATGTCCTTTCCACGAGTTTCTTAGGGCAACAACTTGCATTTAGAGAAAATTTCAAGTGTAGTCACTCCAAATTTCTTCAAAATTTGAGAGTACTAATAGACTATACTTGATTTGATAATGGAAGTACATACTTCATCAACAATTTCAATAATCTTATCCTTTTCTTTTTGAACAGATTCATCATGTTTGGTGTCCTCAATGTCTTCCCTTGTTCTCAGGAAATTTCTTCTTTTAGTTGGCCCCCTTTTTTGTGTTTGAGGTTTCCTCTTATAGATCCTTACTTGACCTTTCTTTATCGGTGAAGGACTTGCATCCTTGGCTGTTTGACTCTATTTCCTTGTAGCAGCAGTAGTCCTTGGCTTCTTCGCTAGTTGAGGTAGTGGTGTGTCTGACTCTATTGACTCTGAGTTACTCTCCTTCTCAGCTTCATCGACGGGTGACTTTCCCTTGGTTTCTTGTCTTTTTAGTTTCCTCTTCTATTACCGAGAGTCTTTTCTTCAAATTATTGACCATCTTGTCTTTCTTCCTATCAATATTTTTCACAACCAAGCCAGTTTTAATCCTTTCTTTGGCTTCTTCATAAGTTGCAAACTTAGGTTGTGTTTTGTCTAATGGCTCATTTATTTATGCCTCAATTGCATTAGATTCCTAATCTATGTTCAACTCATAGTCAAGTGGATATATCCCTATTTTTGTCAGTACAACTGGCTTGATGTATGTATAGTCAGTGTCTACCATGAAAGATATATCAATCTTGAACTTTTCAATTAATTGTTCTGGAATCCTTACTCTCTTCTGCATTCTATCTTTGAATCCAGCAAATTAATCATCCATGACTGACTCAAAGTTATCTCCTAGTAATTTTATGAACTCACTAATCTATATGGTCATTGGTCTTGTTGTGTCCCATTGCACATTTCCTATAGATGGGAAAGATTCTTGGAAATAAAAGAATATGCACATTATCAAAGAACCAAAGTTACATGAATTTGACTTTGCATTTCTTATGGTCTTCATGTTCTCTTCCAATTGTCTTAGTAGCAGTTCTGACAGATCCAACTACAATCCCTTCTTGAAAATCTTGTAAGCTGTATCCACTGCTTCGGATGCAATGTTGTTCATCCTGCTAGCCTGAAATAACTTGTATCCTAAGACACATGCTCCAAATTTTAGTTTATCATCATTGATGGTGGATACTCTTAGTCCTCTTCCATCCCATGTGGCTCTGTTATTCTTCTCAATTTCAATTTTAGGTGGGTGCTTCAGTGCCTTTACCTTATCGGTTATGGGATAACCGATGACAACGTGTATTACATCCTTGGCAATTGGTTTAGGCTCATCTAGCCATAAATTTTGGTCATGTATCATACTTATTACTAACCGAATCCATTCGGTCTTGAATTCCTTTGGGAACCATAGGGAATTTGTGAGCCCTTTTACCTTGATGTGTTTTTGCTCATCCTTGATAGTGTCATCATTGTTACAAAGCTTCTTGAAATCTTGTTCAATTTCTAGGTCTCCAATTTCTTCTATCTTGTAGTGATTATATGCTCGCACGTCTTCGACAAGAAAAACCCTAGCTGGTATTCTTGAGAATGCTCTAGCTTTTTCAGGTTGTGAAGCAACCTCGGGAAATATCTTATACTTAGGTTCCTCACATGTACTATTCTTGATAAGATTGATCTTGTTCTTCTTAATACTCTTGAGCTTAGCAGTTCTTGATGTAGTCTCCATTGTTTCTGAAATTAGGGCTTTCTCGTAAATGATAAATAGAGTTCTCAGTTTATGCTTGGTACTTAATTTTCACCTCCTTAGCTATAAGTGATCAGTTGGTGTGCTTGTGAACTAAGTTGGAGTCACTTTGCAATGTTTTTGCTTCTTGCTCTAGTTTTGCTCTTGTCACTTTTCTCTAATTGCTTGGTGAAGAATGAAACCCTTCCATCATCTATTTATAGAATTTTCCCTAAGTTGAGTCATTAATGCTCAACCACTCCTCGGTGTGTGAAGATGGAGTCATCGGGTGATACACTAAATTCTCTTTTGGTGACCATGCAATGCTTCGAGGTAGCTTGTTAACTTGTTACATTCACTGACAGATTTCAGTGTATGGCAAATACAACTTTGTCAACTCACATGATTACTGATGGATCTCGATTTACACTAGCAACTTAGCCTTTATGTGTTAACTAATGATTCTTGGTAAGTATAGACAACTTAGCATTGTATGTATATCGATGCATTTTGGTATGTATTAGCCAATGAGATAGTTTTCATAGAATCATAACAAGTAATACCATAATGCATCTTTAATCATGTTGATTTGGTATATTAAGTATGTATAATGGAACTGATGCAAAAATATAACTTGGTATAATGAAGTTCCATGCTTACTTGTTCTACTTAGGTGGGGGTGGTGATGTCACCAGATCCATTGGATAAGATGTCACCAATTGCATTTCTCATTCCAACTTCATCAATTTTTGTAGCTTTCCTAAACATTTTTTTTCTCATCTTCCTAATGTCTTCAATGGTGTTTCCATTGGCAAAGGTCCTGGTCTCTGCCATTCGGTCTCTGCAGTCTTTCTTCAGATGACCAACTTTATGATAGTGTAAACATGTCATTCTGAGGTTAGTCTAGCCTCTAGAATTTCTAGTCCCTTGTCTCATATAGTTTGCAGCTATGTGACCAAATCTCCCACATGTTGTAAAATTTTCCCATGTATTTTAATCCCAAACATACTAGTTACCAACTCTTTTTGGTTGATAGGAAGTTTCTTGACCTTTAGGCTTCCATGATTTCTTTTTATTTTTTGAGCATTCAAGATATGTGTGCCCATGAATTTTGCAAGTAGGAAAATATTTGTCTATGTAGGTTTCCTTCTTTTGTTGTTTCACCTTAGATTTACATTCATATGCTTTATATTCTTTTTTGTTACATTTATAACAAATTCCTATGAATGATGATGTGGATTTAGGAATATCTATCATTTATCTCCTGCAAACATTTGATGTGTGGCCTTGCTTTCCATAGTGATTGCATGTTAGATTTCTTGGTCTTGGATTTGCATAGAAATTCTTTGGATCAACTTGATTGGGTGATTCTCCATTCTCGGTATAGCCTATTCCAGTGTTGTTGTTGGCTCTCCTTTGTCCATCAAGAAAATCATCCATCCTTTTATTGCTTTCTTCAGCTCTCTTGATAATTTCTTTATGTTGTTGCTGAATTCTTACTTCTTGTTTCAGATTTTAATTTTCTTCCCTTAGCTCACCGATAGATTCTATATCTTCAATGAGTTTTGTATTCATTTTGTTTGCCTCTTGACTCATAAGAATAATCTGATTTGTAATCTCATGATGATGTTCTGTAAGTCTTTGTATTTCTGACTCTTTTTCTTTTAGCTTTTTATTAATCTTCCTTCTATCATCAATAGCTAGTGTTCTCTCTTTCTCAGCTTGTCTGGCATTGTTCATGACATCAATCATTCTTACCATCTGTGTCTCTTGACCGAATTGCAAAGATTTCACTTGTCCAGCCAGATGTTGATTGATTTCATTCAAACTTGTAATGTTTTCTTTTGATGTGTCTGATGCTTTACTAGTTGTAGATCCTGAAGAATCAAATAGATATGGTATCTCTTCTTCATGGTAATCTATTTCATTATAGAGAGATGCCATAATATTTCTTTCATCTAATAGTTATCTCATCTTGATTCTAGCTTCTTTATATTGCTCATAGAATATCTGAATTTCTATCTTCTGATTCTCAATACTCTTGTCAAGCCTATAATTCTCTATTGTATGATATTTTATCATCTTTAAGATTTCCAAATAAGAGATCTATCCCTGATACCAATTTTTGGAGATAATGGGAAGTGTGTACAGAGAGGGGAGGGGTGAATCAATACCTCTAAAACTTTTATCTCTTTTAACCTTTATCCATTGTGTAATCAATTGCATAACCAACCATCTATTCGATATTATCTTTGTGTAAGATATATCAATTCATAAACTTTAACAAACATGTAAACATTCATAGAAACATTCATGAAAGTAATTTACTCATAAAATAAGATATGGTAATGCAGAAAACCCCTGTTAGAAGGTAAAAATTATGGTGGGGATGGCACCCACAAAAACTTAACTATCTATAGATTGGAAGGGGCCAGTTAAGGGTTACAATTTGATCACTTATGATGATCTACCCTGTTAGGAATATTATGTGGATACTAGTTGAGGTATACTCTGTTAATAACTTTAGCAACATTTTTTAGTGTGCACTCGATTAAGAGATTTACAATAGGATTGTTAAATCCACCTTTCTTGAAAGGATTTCTTCTATTTTCTACACTTGTTAGAATGCAGACAAAAATAATCATTGACCTAAGTGTATTCAATATAAATTTTTTTGATTATAGATCTATTACAAATCACATGTATAATTGTATCACCTAATGTGATTGATTAATACCTCTATTGCTTGGTAGCCTCTGTTCTTAGTTTGATAACCAAATTCATCTTTTGTTGTCCTGCTTCTTCAAACTCTCAATTTGATCCATAGATGTGCTCATTGTCTATATTCATCCTTTCATCCTTTTTAAATTAATTATTACAACATCTATTTATAACATAGATTGACCTAATGTAGTTTCACATATTACAAAACTAAGTCTATGATCAAAGGTTTACAACTTGACCTTGATCTCCTAGTCTGCATGTTTTTAACTAGTTAGACTGATTAAAATAATTACAATAATGTTTCTTGTTCCTCAAGAAATGGATTTAAAACAAATCAAAACCCTATAAATAAAATATAGTTGTTTTATCTGACACGGAAGTCAGATCCACTTTTCTCAAGATATAAATGAATTTTGGTGTGATGCTCAGTTTTCTCTAAAATTAGTTTGACTATCTTTTGGTGTTCCTTTTCTGTTGGAGATTTGATTCTGAGTAGTTGTTTGATTGTATATTTGTCATTGATGACAACATATAATACACAGTAGTAATTCTATATGTACTTATCCTAATGATGATATGAAGAATTGTGTGGATAGATACATGTTGTTGACATGTTTATTATGTTATGTTCATACACGCAGACCCAGATATGATGTTTCAGTAAAGTTATGTAATTCTATTATTGACATTTACAGTTCTGGAAGTGTAACAATTTAGGTCTGACATATATCACATGTTTCTTGAGTTGCACCTATATTTTGTATATGCATGTGTATATTCATGTTTAGTTATGAGTTGATGATATTAATCCAAAGGTGCCAAACATGTTTCAAGAAGATTGCAAAGTTAGAGTTAAATTGGTGAGGCCAACTTAGTGAAGAGTCACGTCTATTTGGTTGATACTTGCATGGTTGTAATAATGCTTGCGTGCTTAGTAGAGCCGACAAGAATGTTATGAATATTTGTCTTATAGGTCCCATGATCTCATACTATGAGGAAGATACTTATAACAAGTCAAAGGTGACACGCTAAGTGTGAATGATATGAAAAGAGAAGAAAGATGTACAGAGCAGATTATCAGAGTTGGTTCATTCATCAAGATTCTATGTGAAGAAGAAGTGAAAGATTGCAATACACTAGAACTGATCAAGACAGCAGGTCTACTCTACAATTCATCATCAGATATAGTGCATATCTGTTATACAGAAGGTTGTAGCCTTCACCATCAAGCAGTGAGCTTTTGGACAGTGAGTCCACCACCCCTAACAGGGTTACTTGTAAAAGAATCCTAACAGGGTCTGACCCTTAACCAGGTCACTATACTTATTGCATTGTATTGTACAACTCCTAATGGGGTTGAAATATCTTCTAACAGGGATTACTACAAACAAGTATAGTTTATTGTGGGTGCTAATTCCCACCGGAGTTTTTACCATTTGGTTTCCCTGTAATCAAATTGTGTGTTGAGTACTGTGTTATCTGATTATGCATTTACTTTGTTGTACGTTATAAAGTTAAAGAAGTAAAAAGAACTGAAGTTACTGATAACTAATTCACCCCCCCTCTCAGTTATCCTTTGGGACTATTCTAACAATTGGTATCAGAGCTAAGTACCTTGGAGAAGAAGCCTAACAGCTTAAGGTAGATCAGATGTCTTACTTCAGAAAAGAAAGCCCTAAGTTTGATGGAGAAAATTATCTGGATTGGAAAATGAAAATGATAACACATCTACAGTGTGTTGGCTTTGAGATCTTTGAAATTTCCACACAAGAAGTTGTAATTCCATCTCTGAAAGACCTTCCAAAGGATGATGCTACCAACAGACAAAAGGATATATTTACACATAATGCAATTGCCAAGGAAGCCCTAATTAGTGCCTTATCTGATAGTGAATTTTTTGAAATCAAGAAAATTGATAGAGCATATACCATATGGAAGTATTTAGAAGATATGTTTGAAGGAGATGTTCAAGTAAAGAATGCATGCAGAAAAACATGGAAGAAGAAATACAACAGTCTTGAGATGTTACCTGAAGAGAACATTAGAGCTTACAATCAAAGGATAAATGAAGCAGTATCTGGAATCAGAAACAATGGTGGTGAAATATCAGAAGAAGATATAATGGACAAGTTGATAACTACTTTGACCTCAGACTATGAAAACAAGATCAGTATTCTAGAGGAAACCATGCAATTCTCACAAGATTTCAAGAGAGAGACCTTGATCAGCAAAATCTCTACATTTGAGATATCAAGATTAAAGATAGAACCTAAAAGTGAAACAACTTTCAAAGCCTCAGTCCATGGTAAGAAGTCCTTACACATATCCAGTCATAATGAGAAAGAAGAAGTTGATGAAGAACTTGAAGAAATCATTGCTATGATTGCTAGAAGAGAAAAGAAAGGAAAAGGAAAATATGAAGGACAACTTCCATTCAAATGTTTTTCATGTAACAAGATTGGTCACTTTGCATCTAAGTGTCCCACAAGAGTCAAGAAATTCAGATCTGATTACAAACCCAAATATAAGAAGGAATGTTATCATGCTGAAGAAGGTGTAACTAATGAAGATTCAGGAGAAGATGAAATTGGATTCGTTGCCCTTAGAAACATGGAAAGGTTTCTTGAGGAAATGGACATTGCAGATGAAAAGGAAGAACAAGAGCTAGCCCTAATTTCCAAAGAAAACATCAGAACTGATTGGATCATTGACAGTGGATGCTCTCATAATATGACAGGTGACAAAGATAGATTTGTTTAGTTAGACAAATACAAAGGTGGTATGGTTAGATTTGGAGATAACACTCCTAAACCTATCATAGGCAGAGGTTCTATCACTTTGGATGGAAAGAACAAGAATGATGATGTTCTATATGTTGATGGATTACATCATAACTTACTAAGTATTGGACAACTACTTGACAAAGGTTATTATTTGGAGTTCAAAGACAACAAGTGCATCATTAACAACAAGGATGGAGACATGATTGCATCAGGCTCCAAAACATAAGGTAATGTTTTTAAGCTTAATTCTGATGTAAGTTGTTTTGTTGCAAAGGTGGATGACAGTTGGTTATGGCACAAGAGACTTTGTCATATCAATTTTGACAATTTAGTAAAGATAAGCAATGTTAAGGCAGTCAGAGACCTTCCTAGTATTGCAAGACCTATTGACACAATATGCAGGGAATGTGTTATGGGAAAGAATGTAAGGAGCTCCTTCAAAAGAAATCAGAACTCAATTGAAAACAAATTGGACCTAGTGCATACAGATTTTGTTTGTTGATGATTTTTCTAGGATGATGTGGGTTGCATTCTTAAAGGAGAAGTCTGAAGCCTTTGAGAAGTTCAAAATATTCAAAGCTAAAGTTGAGAATGAATCTAGATTAAAACTGAAAAGTCTGAGATCAGATAGAGGAGGAGAGTTCACCTCTGATCAGTTTTATGATTATTGTGAAGAACATGGCATTAGAAGATAGTTGAGTGCACCTAGAACCCCTCTGTAGAATGGGATTGCAGAAAGGAGGAACATGAACATACTTGATATAGTGTGCGCTATGATGATTGAAGGAAAAGTTGCGCACACCTATTGGAGAGATGCAGTGAACATAGTAGTATATACTATCAACATAATCCAATTGAGGCCAGGCACGGATAATACATCCTATGAACTTTGGTTTGGCAATGTACCTATAGTAAATTATTTCAAAATCTTTGGCAGCAAGTGCTACATCAAGAGAGATGATGGTGTTGGTAAGTTTGATGCTAGAAGTGATGAAGGTATTTTCCTTGGTTATTCTACTAAAAGCAAAGCATATAGATGTTTCAATTTGAGATTAAAGAAGATAATTGAAAGCACGCATGTTAATATTGATGAAAATTTTATGGTTCAAGAAAGATACTATGAATATGCACCTATGATTGAGGATGAACCCAGACCTAGAAGCAAAGATATTGTTATTGAAGAAATGTTTGATTGCATTGATGTCTCATGCAATGACCCTGAATCAAGTAGAGAAGAATCACAGATTATAGAAGAAGAAGACACACCTAAGGTTCCAAAATTTACATCTAGATACCACTCTAAAGATGATATCATTGGAGATCATAGCAGCAGTGTTTTGACCAGGTCAAAAGAAAAAGTTCTAGCTATGGATGAAGAGGTATGTTTACTTTCATAGATTGAACCTCTAAGTGTTGAAGATGCTTGTAATGATTTTGATTGGAAGAATGAAATGAAAGAAGAATTAGATTAGATAATCAAAAATGATACATGGGAATTGGTCCTTAGACCTAGTGACAAAAATGTGATTGGAACAAAGTGGGTATTCAGAAACAAGATGAATGAAGATGGTATAGTAGTTAGAAACAAAGCATGATTGGTATGCAAGGGATATGTGTAGAGAGAAGGAATAGACTACACTGATACATTTGCCCCTGTGAGAAAACTAGAAGCCATAAAGTTGTTCCTGGCATACACAACATTCAAAGACTTTAAAGTTTATCAAATGGATGTAAAATCAGCTTTTCTGAATGGTAATTTGAATGAAGAAGTCTGCATTGAACAGCCTGAAGGATTTAGTCATTCAGATGAACCAAACATGGTATGCAAATTGAAGAAAGAACTCTATGGTCTTAAACAGGACCCAAGAGCTTGGTATGAGAGACTTGATGGTTATCTTACCAAGATTGGATTTAAGAAAGGAGTAGCAGATTATAACCTATTCACAAGAGAAACACCTGATGGATTATTGTTAGGTGCTATATTTGTTGATGACATTATCTTTGGGGGTAATGACAAGCTCAGTAAAGCATTTGCAAAAGAAATGTAGAATGAATTTGAAATGAGTACAATTGGTCCTATAAAATACTTTTTGGGACTAAATGTAAAGGAAAAAGATAAAGGTATATTCATTAATCAGTCTAAATATGTGAAGGAAATACTGAAGACTTTTCAGATGGATGATTGTAAGCTAGTATGCACTCCCATGATAACTAGAAGCAAGCTTTCAAAAGATGATGACTCCATAGCAATTGACAAGACATTGTACAAATCTATGATTGGTAAACTCATTTATCTAACTCAATATAGACCTGACATATCTAATGCAGTTGACATTGTTGAAATATTTGCAGCTGAACCCAAGCAGAGTCACCTAATGGAAATCAAGAGGATATTCAGATATCTAAAGGGAACTATAGACTATGGCTTATGGTATCCTAAATCAAAGAATGCAAAAATTCATGTGTATACAGATGTAGATTGGGCAGGTTGTATTGATGATAGGAAGAGTACTTTAGGAGGAGTAGTATTCCTTGGAGATAGATTGGTTTCTTGGATAATCAAGAAGCAGAACTGTATTTCTCAGTCAACAGCAGAAGCTAAATATGTTGCAGCAGCACTGAATTGTTCAACCATGGTTTGGATCAAGCAGATGGTTAAAGACTTTGGCATTCAGGTTGATTATCCTATTGTTATTCATTATGATAATACTAGCACTATAAACATGTCTAAGAACCCTGTGATGCATGCAAAGACAAAACACATAGAGATCAAGTACCATTTCTTAAGAGAAAAGGTTGCAGACAAAGAAGTTAAATTGGACTATGTGAGCACCAAAGAATAGTCGGAAAATATTTTCACAAAGCCCTTATCAAAGGAAACTTTTGAGTATCTTAGGGAGAAGTTGGGAGTAATTCCCTCTCCTAAGTCTGTTCAGAAGAAGCAACAAAGACATCAGTCATTAAGTGACTGATGAATGGTTGACTACTCTACTTCTGGAGTAGTACCTGTACCTAAAAAGACTATGGCATCCTTTTCCATTGATGTCAAAGGGGGAGTATATAGTAAGGAGGA
>MU225615.1:1926949-1938942 GCA_018584345.1 Thuja plicata | reverse complement strand
AAAAGAATATCCCGTTTCGCTTTGAGAAGATGTGGTTAGCCCACCCTAACCTAAAAGACTGCATATCTAAATGGTGGAACTATAATCAGGAAGGCACTGCCATGTATAAGATAGCCAAAAAGTTGAGCAATGTTAAAAAAAATATTAAAATTTGGAATAAGGAAGTCTTTGGGGATATATTCAAGGCTAAAAGTATCAAAAAGGAAGAGATCAAGACTATTCAAGAGATTATTCAAAAAGAGGGTCTCTCAGAGGAGCATAGATGCATGGAGAATGTCTTGGTGGCTGAATATCATAACATCATTTCTAAAGAGGAGTCCTTCTGGAGGCAAAGATCAAGAGCTCTATGGATTAAAGATGGGGATAAAAATACGAGATTTTTTCACATGACTGCAATGAAACAGAAAGCTATCAACAAAATTTCTTCCTTAAAAGTCAACAATCAGAATCTAGTTAAGGAAGAAGAGATAAGAAAGGAAATGCTTCATTCCTTCTCTCGTCTTCTATCTAGAGAAGATATGCTTGATCCCCAGAACCAAAACAAAATTCTCTCTGCTATCCCTTCTCTGATAGATAGTAATACCAACTCCAGAATTAAGGCTATCCCAGATGATAAGGAAATCAGAGATGCTGTCTTTTCCTTTGAAGGTGACAAATCTCCAGGTCCTGATGGATTTCCCCTTTTCTTCTTCCAGCAGTTTTGGGAGATTACTGGTCAGGATGTTCTCAATGCTATCAAAGAATTTTTTGGTTCTAAATCTCTTCTTAGAGAACTTAATTCCACCTTTTTAGTTCTTGTACCTAAATTCCATAGTGCTAATACGGTGGAATCCTTCAGACCAATCAGTCTTTGTAATGGAATATACAAGATTATAGCAAAGGTTATGACTTCTAGACTGCTTGCTCTTCTGCCTTCAATTATATCCCCTCAGCAGAATGGATTTGTTCCTGGGTGAAAAATCCTAGATTCCATTGTGGTTGTTCATGAGAATATACACTCCCTTGAAACTTCCAAGAAATAGGGCTTTCTCATGAAATTGGATTTATCTAAAGCCTATGATAGGGTTGATTGGCTGTTTCTCCAAAAAGTCTTAAGCAACTTTGGTTTTGATGCAGGGGTTATCAAAATGGTTAATCAGCTGGTCTCTACTATGACTTCCTCTATGATTGTGAATGGTGGCTCTTCTAATTTCTTCAAACCTTCTAGGGGCCTAAGGCAGGGGGACCCTATCTCTCCTATTCTGTTCGCTATATTGGTTGAAGGGTTGGGAAGATATATATCTAAACTTGTTAATATTGGCCTAATCTCTGGTCTCCATCCCTCCTCGGCCAGAACTTCCTATTCTCATGAACACTTTGTTGATGACACTCTCATTATGGGTGAAGCTACTGTGAAAGAATCTAGGAATCTTAAAAAAGATTTATCAATTTACACCTCGGCAACGGGTCAGCTCATCAATTGGGATAAGAGCTCCATCTTTTTTATTAATACTCCTCTAGAGAGACAATATAAGATCTCTAAAATTCTTGGCTGCAGCATTGGTGCTCTTCCCTCTTCATACTTGGGACTCCCTCTCTGCTCTAAACCTCCAGATAGCTTCTGGAACCAAATTTTTGATAGATTCAATAGGAAGTTAGCAGGCTGGAAAGGTGCTCTCCTTAGCAGTTCAGGTAAACTTCAGCTCTTGAAATCGACATTACAAAATTTTCCTGTGTATGCTTTAAGCCTCTTTAAGATCCCCCATAAGTATGCAATGGTGCTTGAAACTATCCAAAAATGCTTCTTATGGTCTGGAGTTGAAGATTAAAAAAGGCTCAGTCTGATTGCCTGGGAAAAAGTTTGTAAGCCTAAAAATAAAGGGGGTCTGGGGATAAGACCTATAAAGATTATTAATAAGGCTCTTTTGGCTAAACAGGTTTGGAGAATATTTGGTGATTCTAAAAAATGGAATAGTATAATTAAAAACAAATACCTCATCAACTCTAACAGTTTGAAGGATCTCCTAAACAATGAAGATAGAGTCAATGGATCTTACATCTGGAACAGTTTATGCTCTTCCATTGATCTCTTGAGAAAAGGAATAAGATGGAAATTGGGAGATGGGTCTACCATTGAATTCTGGGATGATCCTTGGATCTATGAATATCCCCTGTCAGAAAGACAAGAGTGGAAGGACTTTATTACCCAAGCTAAAAATACTATTGGATATAAAGTTTCCGACTATAGGAATAACAATTCCTGGAAGGATCTCTCTAGCATTGATAGAAGTTTATTACCCCTTATGAAAGATTTGCAGTCCTGGTTCAGTGAAGCTAATCTTCTAGATAAGATTGTGTGGAACCTATCCACTCATGGTGAATTCACGGTGGCCTTTGCCTGCTCCTTCGTGTTCTCCAAGGAAATTAAGCCTCAATGTACTACCATCTGGTATAATCTCCTTACTCCAAAGATTAACTTTTTCTTTTGGATTCTTATCCAGAATAAGCCCCTTACTATTGATAATTTGGTTAAAAGAGGCTTCTCTCATGTTAATAGATGCAGTCTTTGCTTTGATCAAGCTGAATCTTGTGATCACCTCATGATCCATTATAGTTTTACCAGGAAAGTTTGGTCTTTGGTTTTTCAAAATTGGAATTTGGTTTGGTTCTGTCCTAACTCTTGGCAGGACTTTGTTACTCAATGGAGATGCCCTTTTGATAATGAAATGGCTAGAAATTTTTGGAATCTTATTCCGCCTCATCTTTGCTGGAGTATCTGGAAGGAAAGAAATAACAGAATCTTCAGAGAGAAAAGATCTAAACCTGAAATCATCTTCAACATAATGTCTAGATATTTAAAGGAAAAATTCTTCTCTGCTATAAATAATAGCAATAGAAAATTTAGATCTCTCATCCCGGATGTCAATTGGTCTACTTGGAACTTCCCTCTCCTCATAAATCATGATTGTTCCCAAAGAGAATTATCTGTCTGGACTGCTCCTCCATTTGGCTGGGTCAAAGCCAATTTTGATGGTGCCTCCAAAGGCAACCCGGGTGTATCTGGGGGAGGGGGTATCATCAGAGATAGCTCTGGTAACTTTCTTGGTGCTATTTAGATCCCCTTGGTTTTTCAATCTAATCATAGAGCTGAGGCCTTGGCGGCCCTCAACACTATCCTGATGGTGGAAGAAATGGGATTCAAAAGAGTCTGGCTTGAAGGTGACTCTTTAAATATAATAAACAATATTAAAGATATCAATCCCCCTTCCTGGACTATAGAGCATATTATCCTCAAAATTAAATCTATAGTTAAATCCTTTGAAGTGTTCCATATATCTGACAATTATCGGGAGACTAATCAAGTTGCTGATTGTCTTGCCAATATTGGAGCCAAAAGTGACAGAATTCAAAAATGGAAAGGCACACCTATGAGTAATGATGCGGTCAAATCAATTATCAATTATGATAAAATCAGGCATAAAGAAGGTATCATTAAAAGGGATGTTAATGATTCTAATTAATTCATCTCAGATTGGGAGGAGTTGGAATGACGGCCAAAACAAGGTGAAGTACATATCCAAGATTGGGTTTTTTACCCTAATAATGAAAGAACAAACTTTAAAGCTCGTAGCTATTATTATTTTTATCTGTGGCCAGTTCGAGCATGTGAAGAGGATTGCGACTCAGATTAATAACTCTCACCAGATTGAGATTAATCAAAATAATAACGTTTCCCAGCCTGTGAAAAAAGAGCAGGTGAAGATTGTTGTCATGGGTGGTGATCTAAGAAGGGAAGAACCAGCGGATTGCAAGTGGAAGAAGGAAAAGGAAGTGTGGAGAATTTTGAAGAAAGGGCATGTTCACCATTTTCTTAAGAGACTTCATGGTTTTGATTCAGAGGTTTCTAAAGCCTTCGCTGATGGCTGGGATAAGGGCACGGTTAATATTGCGGGAAAGTATTTTAGCCTCAGCTTCGAGGTCATGTCTGACATTACTGGTCTCCCGCTGGATGGTCTGAAGTACTCTAAAGAGGTGAAAGTGGGAACCAGAGCTTACAATAATTTTCCTATCACTGATGAGGAGAGGGCTCTTTTGGTGAAAGGTATGAAAGACTATGTCGATATGGAGAATATTGATAAAATTTGGGGTTCTGTGATTAAAGTTATAATGGAATACTTTACTCTTGAGGGTAGATTCTCTAGGGTCTATAATTATCACTTTGCCCTAGTTAATCATTTTAGACATGAGATATGCATTTCTTTCCCCTACTTCCTCCTCTGGTCACTTAATCAGAGCATTACAGACTATAGAGTGAAGAATGCCCCTATTCTCCATGTTGGGCTTATCCTCCTTATAGCTAATTATGCCAGAGATCATATTCTCGACCCTATCCCTGCCCAAATTAAAAAGAGGAAGTATGTGGGGTCTCTGACTAAGTCTTCTAAATCTAAGAAGGCCTCTCTACCCTCTAAGCCATCTCCTTCTAAGTCTCTAGTTGAGCCAAAGAATGATGAGCATCTTAGTGATGCCTTTGGGTCGGAAAAGAAAGTTCTGGATACCCCTGCAAGTCCTATCCTCCAGGAGTCTGATGGTGAGAAGCATATCCCTCAGGAAACAGAATTTGAAGGTGTCCAAAATCATCAGATGGATCCTAATGCTGAGATTTCCCCCACTTCCCAGACCCCTATGGTGAAGGAGTCAGAGGATCCTGAAATCAAAAATGCCAAGGAAATCCCTGAGGTAAGTCATGATAATCTTAAAACAGGGGAAAAATTTAAATCTGTTATGGAGAATGTTAATACAGAAGGAAATGAGAATAAAGAGATTGAGGTTGAGAAGAATAAAGAAACTGATATTAATCTAATGGATAGTAATGCTGATAACTCGGGGGATAATAGTTTTAAGGTTCTGGAAGAGGAAAACTTGGAATCCCATGAATCTCCTAGCTCTGAGAAAGAGAACATGGAAGAAGAAAGTGACATAATTCTTCAGGGTAGAAAACCTCAGTCTCTTCAAAGAGACATTCGAAGGATGGATTCTCAGGTCAGAAGGACTATTATTATGTCTCCCCTTGAGATTGCAAAAAATAAATCTATCTATAGATAAAATTTGGATAAATGGGTGCAGAGTGACCTGGTTGAAATTAAGAATAGATGTATCAAGCTGGAAAATAAGAGCTCTTTCATTGAAGAAACTATGAATAGTCTCAGAAAGGACCTTCCTCACAATGTCAATGTTCCTGTTCATGATTACGGCTTTGAAATTGATGAAAAAATTTAAAAATCTGTTGAGTTAGCCATGATACCTATCCAGAAGAAAATAAATGGCAATGAGGAAATGCTAAAACATTTGCTCACGCTAGTGAACACTGGTATGAGGGATACTTTGGAGAATTTGATGTCTCTGAGCAACTGGCTAGAAGGAAACAAAGTCACCATTGAACATTCTGATCCTTCCCAACAGATGGGACCTGGCAGCCACACTAGATCCAAGAAGTAGAAGGTAGAGGATCTGGATGTCCAGAAGCTAAGAGAGAATGTGATGACTATGAAGACTCAGCTGGAGGATTCTGAGAGTTCCCTGAAGACTCTGTTCTGATCTCGGTGCTGGTGGTTCTTCTCTATGTTTTCCTTCCAGCGTTTTATTTTTTTTTTTTGCTTTTCTTCTTCCTATTGTTAAATCTAGGATCTGTCCCTTTGTAGCCTGCTTCCTTCTTTGGGGCAGCTTGTTGTTCTCTGGGCTTTAATGCCTTTCTTCTCTCAGCTTTGTTAAAGGGTTTCGGGATCCCTTCAAAACCTATTTTTACCGTAATAAAAAACTATGGTCTATGTCCTTTAGATTATATTTTCAACATATTTGCTTACAATTCTTGTTACTCAATATTTTTATATTTATGGGAAATTGGTTAAGATAGGCAATCATTATAGCATTTAAAGGTAGATTTACATTGTTAAGAAGTTGCATACATTGATAATTGAGAAAATACAAAAAAGTGCTAAATTTTATGTATCATCTTAAAATGGAAGCACTTCCATGTTAAGACTATTTAGCCCTCCTTAGGGGGTGTGTTGGGCCATCATCATGTTGTCCTCTCATTTCTGCCTCTTTTCCACCTTATGTGCCTGTTTAGGACCCTGATTGGGCCTCTCTGGGCACTGTTTTCCCCACATGGCATATTTTCCAAGGGTATTGACCCCCTGGGTCAAGTTCAACCTTGACCTTAACCTAGGTCAAGGTTGACCTTGACCTTGACCCAGGTCCCCCTTTTCCATTGGAAATTTTGTCGGTAGCGGGTGGAAATTCAAAAGTTCATTTTTCTGCTTCCGGGTCGACTATTTTGGGCTCCAAAGTAGTGAATATTAAAAGATATTTAATATAGGTACACTTCTAGGGGTATAGACCTAATTTGAATTTAATTCTCCCATGTCGGCCTCTCTAAAAGTTTGTGCCCTAGACTTGTATATAAGGAAGCCTTCCTCCTCTCATTTTCTAAGACCTAAGCACACAAGACTAAGACTAAGACGGACGGTTCATCTCATCTATGCATAATATTTCTATGTGATTTCAAGCTTCCAAGTGTTCAAATAA
This sequence comes from Thuja plicata, assembly GCA_018584345.1. NCBI lineage: Eukaryota > Viridiplantae > Streptophyta > Pinopsida > Cupressales > Cupressaceae > Thuja > Thuja plicata. The sequence goes on along the minus strand of MU225615.1, from coordinate 1,932,375 downwards.
AGGTTTTCAAGTCTTTTTCTCAAGAATTCAAGTTCTCCATTGAAGATCAAGGATTCAAGCATTCAAGCCTTTGAAGGGATTTGGTTCAAACATTCAAGATTCATCATTCAAACTCTAGATTTGTCCATCATGGTGGTGTGATCTTCCTTCAAGATTCTTTGTGCATCCTCAAGATTCATTCATTCTTCCTTTAAGGTGGATTCCAAGCATATAATCATGGAGGTTTTGATTTAAATTTATGGTTTTTAATATAGATTCTAAGCTATCATATTAACATACTTGTTTACATTTGAAATACAATTACATATCTATTGAATATCATAGCTTCATTGTTAGATCTATTTCTACTACTTGCTAGCATTCTCCATTTCAATTTTGATTTCAAGGTTAATTCCTAAATTAGGGTTTGACTAAGGCAAACCCCTCTCCCCAAAAAACACAACCATTTTTCTTGTAGGAATAGGTACTGAACAATGAATTACAGAGAAGATTTGGATACCCTTTTCGGCCAACTTTCAGGATCCATGAACAAAATTTCCCTCAGACTAGTGCAGGTCAAGGTTGACATAAAGGGGTCAAGGTCAAACTGTATTTGGGTCAAGGTCAATGTAGAGCATAAAAGGAAAATATATTTCTGGGTTTTCTTCGTCTTTGTGTTTCTGTTCCAGAACCGGTTGCAAAATTTCTAGAAACTCAGTACATACACCTGAAAATAGGTATTTCTAGATCTGCTACATTTCAAGATAAGTATTGCATTTCATTCAAATCTTTCAGATCTATTGTTTTACTTTATAACTAATAAATTAGACCCCCTTTCCCCCTTTATCCATAACTAGTTGATTCCTTTTTGCATTGATCGTCTCCTTTTGGTTAATCAATTGGGATCTCCTTGTCTTGGATTAGGAGCCAATACACTTCACACACACACACACACACACACACACACACACACACACACACACACAAATATATCTTACATTTTGGTGAATCCATGATAGACAACTCTTTCTTTTTGGTGTTAGAGTCTTTGCCTCTTTTCCTTAAGACTAGCTTTTGCATACATATTAGATTAGTTTTCTTTTATTCTCTTGAATTTTAAAATACAAACAAATCTACATACTCATAAAAATACAAAAAACATTTCTTGCATTTCATTCACTATGAAGATCTTTAAGATACTTTGGGGTAGGGTTATTTTTCTCATTATACTTCTCTTAGCATCTCTTTATAGTACTTATGATGTTTATGAGAGTATCATCGATTTCATTATGTTTTTAACTCTTCATGTTTCACTTGCTTATGCTATTATGAGATTAACTAATACTAGCCTTCATACTTTCAAAACTTTCATTAAGAATTTGTGTAGTGGACTTATTGCTCTTTTGGATTATGTGAATAAATTGGTAGATGATACCCAATTTCCTAATCTTCCTAATCCTAATCCTATGCTTCCTAATCTAGTTCCTAATCTTCCTAATCCTACTCCTATCCTTCCTAATCCAATTCCTAATATTGTCACTCCTATTTCTCCATCTTTTATCTCTAGGTCTTCCCACACTTATGATGGGGCTCAAACTATGGTTCATGATGCAGACATGTAAGAATTCTTTGATTTACCTTCCCCTTCTTATCCGACCCATGATTATATTAAAGGGAAGAGAAAAGGAACTTCTTCTAAACCTATCATTCTACCTTACACAGTATTTTCTCATGATAAATTTAAACAATCACCTCTTGTAGAATATTTACAAGATATGTACACTACAAGATACAATATGGTGGCTAGACAAGGTTATAAGGGTTTAGGGCTTGGTGTTAATGAAAATGGTATTAAGTATCTAATTCATCTATCCCCTAAACAAGATAGGAATGGTCTAGGCTTTCCTCTATCTCAATTTAAGGTGGTTGATTTTTATCATTTCCCTCATCTTCATGTTCTTCTTCCAACACCTTCCTTAGATTACCCTGATACCCCTCAAGATGTGGCTAAGAAGGTGTATGTTCAATTAATGAATTCTATGAAATATATCCTTAAACCTATGCCAAAAGATGCTCTCTCCAAGTACAAATTTCCTTTTCACTATAGTAATACACATTTTCTTTCTGATTGTGTGCATTTAAAGATGTATGTTAGAGAAAGAGCTGCTTTAGGAATTATATCTCACTCTCTTGCGGTATTACAATTTCTTCATAATTTCCATCCAGGGAATACCCCTCATTCTTCTATAATATAGATCTTTCTCCCTCTTGTCTCTTAACTAGGGGGCAAGAGGTATTTCTTCAATTTTTGTAGGATCCATTATGTTCTTAGCATGTATTTTGTTTTTATCATAATTGGTTATTCTTTCTATATTCTATCCCTATGGTTTTATATTATAGTACATCCTTCATTTGCTCATAATCATCCATAGCTCTCTTCTAGTATTCATGATATATTTTCTAAGACATTTATTTTGCAAAGATATCTCTTTGTTACAACATATCCTAATCTGATTGGTATATCCCTTGCTTTCATCCCCGTGGGGCAAGGTTTTCCTTCTTTCTCTCTGTCTAAGGATCTACTTTCCTTAGCTTAGTGGAATTTTTTTATTCTGCAACATTATTTCCTTATACTGATCTATGTTTTGGCTATGGATACCCTTCTATATGAGAGATGATTGTCCTAGGTCATTACCTCTTCTTTATTTTGAAAATTATGTTCTTTATAAAATCTTTCCTTTGCTTTGGTTTAGATTTTTCTTCCTTCATTCCAAGATTCCTCTTCCTCTTAATCGCATGGGGCTTGATGATTGAATCTTTGATCTCTCTTTGATTTTCTTTGAAAGATGATATTTTATCCAAAGAACTCCTCTACAGTGGGGGTCCCTTTGATAAGATCTCTTCCTCTTTTAGGATCCTTTTCCCATAAGTGACATATCCTTTTCAAGATTATCTATGCTCTTAGATGTAAGGGTCAATACTCTTCGCTAAGAAAATAGTGTACATTGTTGCTAATAGGATATCTCCTTACTTTGTGAAGTAGGTATCCTCCTTCTCTTCCTTATCCTATCTATTAGGTAGCCATGATAAGGAGGGGGCATATATAGAATCTCCCTTATACTATAGTTTACATTTTACAACATGTTAAATCCTTGAAAGGTAACGCACATAAGTTGCCAAATCCTGAAGAGACACACATTTTTGTTTTTTCTAAATCCTTGAAAGGTAACGCACATAAGTTGCTAAATATTGAAGAGATACACATTTTCAATTTCAAATATGCTAATTCCTTGGAAGGTAATGCACATAAGTTGCTAAATCCTGAAGAGACGGACATTTTATATTCCATAGTGATACAAGAGTGTGGATCTATGGGTATTCCAAAAGTCGTCAGAAGATGCATTACAACTACAAAGCACAATTTATGGGTAAACATGTTGGGCTCTCCCTCCTTGGTGATTCATGGTAAGGTGGACATCTAATTGGGTGAGGTAATCACTCTCTCTTCTCTCTCTTTCACTTTCATGCTAGTAGGATTGGATAGTGAAGCTATGTTATTTATAGTGTTGCTCTTGTCTTTCTTATGTGGTCATTTATGCTTTTATGATAGCTTTCCAAATATTATATTAGTATGGGAAACATTTCTTAGTAAGGTTTCCTTTGCTAGTTGATTTGGGTTTGTTTTTTTACTAACCCCTCTTTTTGTGTCTTTTAGCTTTGTCTTTGATTTCTCTTTGTTTTCGTGCCCTTGTGTGTGTATGTTGAGTTAGAATCCTTGTCCTAGGGGCTCATGTCCTTGACAAAGTGATGTTCTACCTCATTGCGATCCATTGGAGTCTTTCTTCTAACTTTACCGCGAGTATGTTCGATTTCCATACTTCCGCTAAAGTGGGGGCTTAAAGTATCATCTTAAAATGGAAACACTTCCATGTTAAGACTGTTTAGCCCTCCTTAGGCAGTGATTTGGGCCATCATCATGTTGTCCTCTCATTTCTTCCCATTTTCCACCTTTTGTGCCTGTTTAAGACCCTAATTGGGCCTCTCCGAGTGTTGTTTTCCCTACCTGGCATATTATCTAGGGGTATTGACCCCCCTAGGTCAAGGTCAAACTTGACCTTGACCTAGGTCATGGTCGACCTTGACCTTGACCTAGGTCCCCCTTTTCCATTGGAAATTTTTACGACTGCGGGGGAAAACTCAAAAGTTCATTTTCTTCCTTTTGGATCAGTTGTTTTATGCTCCGAAGTAGCGTCTCTTAAAAGATATTTAATATAGGTCCACTACTAGGGATATAGGCCTAATTGGAATTTAATTCTCCTATGTCGAGCATCTCTAGAAGTGTTTTCCCTAGAATTGTATATACGGAAGCCTTCCTCCTCTCATTTTCTAAGACCTAAGCACGCAAGACTAAGACTAAGACAGACGGATCATCTCATCTATGCCTAATATTTCTACATGCTTTCAATCTTCCAAGTGTTCAAATCAAGGTTTTCAAGTCTTCTTCTCAAGCATTCAAGTTCTCCATTGAAGATCAAGGATTCAAGCATTCAAGCCTTTGAAGGGATTTGGTTCAAACATTCAAGATTCATCATTAAAACCCTAGATCTATCCATCATGGTGGTGTGATATTCCTTCAAGATCCTTTGTGCATCCTCAAGATTCATTCATTCTTCATTTAGGGTAGATTCCAAGCATATAATCATGGAGGTTTTGATTTACATTTATGGTTTTAATGTAGAGTCTAAGCTTTCATATTAACATACTTGTTTACATTTGAAATACAATTACATATCTATTGAATATTATAGCTTCGTTGTTAGATCTATTTATACTACTTGATAGCATTCTCCATTTAAATTTTGATTTCAAGGTTAATTCCTAAATCGGGCTTTCACTAAGGAAAACCCCTCCCCCCAACAAACAAAACCATTTTTATTATACGAATAGGTATGGAACAATGAATTATAGAGTAGATTTGGATACCCTTTTCGGCCAAATTTTGGGATCCACAAATAGAATTTTCGTCGGAGCAGCGTGGGTCAAGGTCGACATAAAGGGGTCAAGATCGAATTGCATTTGGGTCAAGGTCGACCTGGAGCAGAAAAGGAAAAGATTTCTGGGTTTTCTCTGTCTCTATGTTTCTGTTCTAGATGTGGTTGCAAAATTTCTATAAACTCAGTACAAACACCCAAAAATAGGTATTTCTAGATCTACTACATTTCAAGATAAGTATTTCATTTCATTCTAATCTTTCAAATCTATTGTTTTACTTTATAAATAAGAAATTAGACCTCCTTTCCCTCTTTATCCATAACTAGTTGATTGATTCCTTTTTGCATTGATTGTCTCCTTTTGGTTAATCAATTGGGATCTCCTTGTCTTGGATTAGGAGCCAATGTCCACCCCCCTACACACATACTTATATATATATATATATATATACATAT
>MU225615.1:1889290-1926639 GCA_018584345.1 Thuja plicata | reverse complement strand
ACATACATATATATACATATATATATACATATATATATATATATATATATCTATCTTACATTTTGTTTTGCAACCTGAAATTTGAAACGTACCAGAAAAGGCCTCCTTGTGAATATTCACATTTATCTTCAATTGAGTTTCCAAGCGATTGTACCATGACCATGAATAACATTGGGAATAAATTTTTTATTCTTTCAAGAGCGGAATTTTCATCGCTTATTCCTAACTGTTGCTTCGTGTAAAAATAATGCTCAATAGAAGTGGCACTAGAAAAGGTCCATATAACAGTAGGCTGGATAATATTGGATCTTTCTCACTATATAGGTTTGAGTGAATACTTATATCAGCTCCAAAAAGTGGCAAGTTCCTTGAACTCACCCACTATTGCAAAGCTTGCAGTGATAAGGGAAAATGAAAATCAATTCCCTCTCACCACTTAGCTGGTCTAGAAAATCCACTTGGCCAACAATCACATATTTCTTCCCCAACTGTTACCATAGCCATTAATCAAAATCATACTTTGAAACCACCTTTCCCAATGGATTTATTTTCTAATTCTTAGAGTTCCCCATTGAAAATTCTGGTCAATTATACAAGTTTCCTAAGAAGCCTGAGAATTTTTGTACCAAGTTTGTGTATGGTGAATCTAGGACAACGAAAGAGAACATTCGTGCCTTTAAATAAATATGCAACTGGAAATAACTTGTACATGAATATTTTTTTTGTCGCCTATTCCCATACACACTTGGTGAGTTCGCCTACAATTGGTATCTAAATTTTATTAGGGAATCCATCACCACATGGGTTGAGTTTGAGACCAATTTTCTAAATCAATTCAAACTCTATGTGGATCCTATGAACCTCCACCACCCATTTATCTCAGCCAAAAAATATTTGAATGAGCCTATCACCATTTTTAATCTTTGTTTCCACAACATGTATCAAAGGCTTGAAAATTATTACATGGTACATGTACACGCTACCATACAAGTGTACCTAAGAGATTTAGATCTGTTGACTTCAATTTTCTTAAAAAGGCTCCCACCTATGAATATAGATACTTTAGAAAAAGTGTCCAATGAAGCAATCACTTTCACGTAGCAGATGGATCCGTAGGCTGGTGGAAATTTTTGTACCCTACCATCATTTGGAAACACTACCATTATGAATGCATTCCCATCCATCAACCATGTCATGAACCATCATACTTCATTACTGAATCCCATACCCACTCAACAACTTATTTTCCCACCACCAACTATCACCTATCCTGGCTATGAGGCTCATAAGATAGCTTTCTTTGAACAAAGAAGTGTGCCTCCTAGTGAGCCCAATAATCAATTAGCTTACAAGTTGGATGTCATAAAAAAGACTTTGTCTCAATTGACCAATGAGCTCACTAGAGTGAAACTGAATCCATCTCAAAACTAAGGTAGTTACCAATGACAACCTATTGCTCCAAATACTTATTCTTAGAACCAAAACCAAAGTTACAACACCTATGGTAATAACAATAAAAATAACTCACATGAGAAACAATTTGGGAAGAAGAAACCCTATACACCTTGGAACACCTGACCCAACAATGTGTTAGTATTATCAGGTCCAAGATTACTGAGAGGGGGGTGAATTAGTAATCTAACAATTCCAATTTTTCATTAACCAACCAACCACTTGCATCAATAAATATTCATTCCATGAAAAAATTAAGCAATAAGAATAAACATCCATAATCATGCAACATAATAACACAAAATTTTTACTCATGGAAACCCAACTAGGAAAAACCACATATAGGGATGGCAACCACTAAAATCTGAACTCTTTTGAAGTACACCTGGGTAAGAGCTTAGCCATGTTAAAAGCTTACAATAATTCCCAATTAAGAGCAAGACCTTGTTAGGAGTCACTCGGTCAAGGGATTTACCTCTAGCCCTCTTACGAGCTTTACCCTGCTAGGAGTAACCTGGTTAAAAGGATTTCAAACCATAATTAAAGAGTCACCCTGTTAAAGGATTTACAATTCAAGCATGTTAGGATCTACCCTATTAGGGATTTAGTTTGATGGAACTGTTAGGAATAAACAAGTAAATGATCTAAGAAAATAACACTTCCTTTTCTAATACAGATCCAGTTCAAGCTCAATCTATCCTACACATGCAAACACAGTTCTCATTTCTTCTACTTCTCAATCACACCTCTGCATCGATGATCTACACTTTTCTACTTCATCATTTTACATATTTATACAATACAAGTACATTAGGTAAAATAATTTTCTTACAAAATGTTTTACAATCTTTCCCTCTCAATGAACAATCCCTAAAATGTCTTACACATATATAACACTTTCTAACAAACTCGTGTCAGCCTTCTAATTCATCACACATCGATTTGAAAAAGAAAATTCAAACCAAAATAAATTCTTCAATGTTCTGGCACAACCCCCAATAAATTTGATCACAAACATGTCAACTCATCCATCATCATCGGTCATCAACAACACCACAATCCCTTGAACACATAAACACTCACAACAACATGATGCATCATCACTCGTCAAGGATCTAACTAACTGTTCTAAAGAACACCATTAACTCTTTGTTGAACAACCTTCTGTCACTTGAAAATTTTCCTTTTGATCATCAAAACATGATGTGTTTGGAACCACAACCTCATGGCATATCCAAGATACACATATTGTGACCACAACATCTGAATCCAAACATTGTTGACAAAGTCATCAAATCATTCTTCTTGTGCAACATCGTGTTCTTCATGTTAACCTATCAACCTTCAATCAATCATAAATCACTCAATACTCAAGATAAATATTTGCGGTCATAAATATAACATCTAGAGATATCACTTAGTCTTCTTGTATTATTGCACACTCCAATTTTCTCTACAACTCAGAATTCAATCTCTTGAACATACATTAGCATAGTAGGTAGATAGTCAACCAAAAAACACTAAGTTGACATTAATGACAACATCATAACTAATCAACCTATCATTAGTTCAGCATCAAATAAAAGACTACATCATTTATACTAACAATCTCTTCATTTAGCATTGATGGGAACACCAACAATACCAAGTAATCATCTAGCTTCTCTAGATATAAAAAACAAAATGTTCCCCCTTAGCTGATACATCTTTTATGTTCCTCGATCTTGATCTCACGCACTTCTCTGCTTTTCTCCCAAACATGTTTACTCTATTATTCTCTTCTCCCCTTTGACAACAATTCCAAAGGCATAATAATCCCAAGACATCATTTTCTATAATTGCCTTCTTCTCTATCTGACTACTCCCCTTAAGGAGTATCCCCCTGAACATCAATCCACCATAAAATATATGAAAAAAATTCACTGGATTGACGCACCTACAACATCTTAGTTCTGTTCAGGTAGGGGAATAACTCATAGCTTGCCTCTAAGGTACTCAAAAGTATCCTTAGGTAGTGTCTTGGTGAATATTTCTTCTCTCTTCTCCCCTGTTGGTACATATTCCAACTTTAGCTCTTTCTCCTGCACTTTCTCTCTCATAAAATGATACTTAATTGCAATGTGCTTAGTCTTGGAATGCATCACAAGAATCTTGAAAATATTTATAGCACTTGTGTTATCAAAAGAGACAGTTACCAATTCAGTCACCTTTTCCTTGATGCCTTCAAGAATATACTTTGTCCATGCAATTTGTGTGTAATTTATAGTTACTACAACATACTCAGCCTCTGTTGTGGATTATGAGATACAATTCTACTTCTTTCTTGTCCACGAAACAATCCTTTCACCTAGAAATTATGTGCCACCACTTGTACTCTTTCTATCATCAAGATTTCTTGCCCAATCATCATCAACAACCACACTCAAAGAAAAATTACCATCATGAGCATACGATAGACTATAGTTAATTTTCCCTTTCAGATATCTAAATATCCTCTTTACTACAACCATATGAGATTCCTTAGGGTTTAATTGAAATCTAGCCACTATACCAACTGCTTGAGAAATATCTGGTCTCCTATGAAAAACACACTACATCTTACTGATCATAGATCCATACAAAGTAGCATCAAATTCATCATTTTAGACAATTTACATACAATTATCATTGGGGTTCCAACTGGTTTGGAGTCATCCATACCAAAAGTCTTGAGAACTTCTTTCACATATTTTGATTGAGTGATATATATACCATTCTTAAGTTCTCAAACTTGAAATCCTATAAAGAATTTTATCTCCCCAATAATTGACATCTCAAATTCCTTCTTCATCTCTTTAGAAAAAGCTATAATTATCTCATCATTACCTCCAAAGATTATATCATAAAAAAAAACATTAGCTACAAACAATTTTCCTTCTTCAATTTTAAGATATACATTACTATCATCACTTTGTCTATCAAAACCAATTTTAATAATATAGGAATGTATCCTTTCATACCATGCTCTTGGAGCTTGTTTTAGTCCATATAGTGTCTTTTGTAGCTTGCATACCATGTCCTTCTCTTTTGTCAATGCAAAACCATCCGGTTGTTATATGTAAACTTCTTCCTCAAGAATTCCATTCAAGAAAGATGACTTGACATCCATTTGAAATACTTTGACCTTCTTGTAAGAAGCATAAGAAAGTAGAATTCTTACCCCTTCTAGTCTTGTCACTGGAGAAAAATTATCTCCATAGTGTAGTCCTTCTTCTTGTGCATATCCCTTACACACAAGCCTTGCCTTGTTTTTGGTTACATATCCATCTTCATTCAGTTTGTTTTTTGAAAACCCATTTGGTACCAATCACATTTTTATCTTTAGGTTTAGGAACAAGTGTTCATGTATCATTCTTCTCAATCTAATCAAGTTCTTCTTCCATAGCTTTTACCCAATCTTCATCCTTGATTTTTTCCTTCACTGTCTTAGGATCATACATGGGAATTAAACAAGCAGTCTCTTTAAGATTTCTTCTTATTTGAACACCTACATTATTATCATCTATATTCTAATCAAATGAATGATTCATATTTACATACCAAGGTATCACCAGTTCAGGTCTAGGAGCTTCTTCTTCTGCTGGTTGAATCACTCCTCTCTCAGGTACATGCACTTCTGGTTCAATATACACAATCTCTTGGTCATCCTCTATTACTTTATTTCTTGAATCACCATATTTTCAGGGTATTTATCTACCTTTACATTTTCTCTTTCAATCATCTTGTTAGTTCTTTTATTGAAAAACTTGTATGCTTTACTCTTAGTAGAATAACCCAAAAAGCAACCTTCATCGCTCTTAGGATCAAAATTTCCAGTGTCATCATCTCTCTCAATGTAGCATCTACTACTAAAGACTTTGAAATACTTAACACTAGGTGAGTGACTATACCATAGCTCATAGGGAATCTTATTTGTTCCTTTCTTTACTTGCACTCAGTTCAGCGTATAAATAGTAGTACTGATTGCTTCTCTTCATTACATATTTTTGAATCAACATATTCCTTCTAGCATCCACTATGGTTTTGTTCCTTCTTTTTGCAAAAATATTATATTTTGGAGTCCTTGGTGTAGACATTTATCTCTTGATTCTATTGTCTTCATAGTACTTAACAAATTTTGCAGAAGTAAACTCACCACCTCTATCAGATCTTAAACACCTGATTCCTTCTCAACCAATGCTCTGAATGATTTGAATTTATGAAATGCATCAAACTTATCCTTACAAAAATTCACCTACATCATTCTATAATAATCATTAGTAAATAGTATGAAATATATTTCACCTTGATAACTCTTCTATTTCATAGGCCTAAAAAGATTGGTATGCACCAAATCAAGTATCCTTTCAGATGAAAAATTCTAGCTCTTGAAAGTAGAACTAGTTAACTTACTCATATGACATTCTTTACTCATTATGTTGTATAGTTTGAATAATTGAGGCAATCCTCTAATTGCATTAGTCTTACTCACTTTTATCAAACTATCAAAGTTTAGATGGAAAAATATTCTATGTCATAACCAATCATCTACAAATTTTGCAACCAAACAACTATTCACTGTAATATTCAGATGGAATAAATTACCTCTAGTATGCCTACCAGTAGCAATCTCATCAACAAAACTTCCAATAATTTTGTATACTCCTCCTTTGAATTCCATTCTATAACCTTTATCATTCAAATGAACCACACTCAATAGATTATGTGTTAGACCATCCACATAATAGACATTATCAATATTACTCTTTCCATTCAAATAAGTAGTGCCTTTACCTTTAACCAAACAAGGTGTATTATTACCAAACCTTACCACACCACCATCAAAATGATCAAGGTTAATAAACTTACTCTTATTTCTAGTCATGTAATGTGAGCACCCATTGTCTATAATCCATTCATCATTCTTTCTTATATGAGAAACCATTGCATTTTCTCCTTCAGATGGATATTCTTTGACTGCAAAAAACAAAAACTCTTCTTCCTCGTTATCTTCTGATTCTTGATCGGTAACACCTTCATCCATTGCAACAAAGCATTGTTTCTTCTCTTTTCCTTTAAATCTTCTAAACTTATCATTTTATTCACCATTAGGACATCTAGCAGCAATATGTCCAATCTTATTACAAGAGAAACATTTTAGTGGAAGTTTTCTTTTGTACTTACTAGTCCATTTAGGCAATATCTTAGCTAGTAGAGCTTCAAACTCTCCTTGTTTCCTTTCTTCTTCCAAAAAGATATCATTAAGTTCCCTAGCGTAACTTGACATGTGATCAATATCAATACTTTTTTCCTTACCTTTACTTATTGGTACATTAGAAACTGATGCCTTGAAACCATCTTAAACTCTTGAAATAGTGTTATCATAGTTATTCAACTCAAATGCAGTAAGCTTACCGATCAGTCCATCTATAATAAAATTATAAAATTTTCTCATCTCATTTATAGTAGACACTCTAATGGAATAAGTAGGCAATAAATTTCTTAACATTTTACTTACCATGATATCTTCCTCAATAGTTCCACCAGTGCCTTTAATAGCACTAAACGTTTCTTTTATTCTTAAGCCGTATTGTGCAATATTCTCTCCTTCTACCATTTTCATGTCATCATATTTTCCTCTAATACTATCTTCCTTAGCTTTCTTCACATGAATATCTCCACCATAAATAAGTTCCAACTTTTCCCAAACATCATAGGCAGTCTCTAGTTCATGAACATCAATATATTCAACATCAGATAGGGTACTTACAATGGCTTCATGTGCTTGAGTATCTTTCTGTTGTTCCTTTAGTTCATCTTTAGTAAAATTTACACTAGGGGTGATATACTTGTTTGTAAAATGCATCCAATATTTTGATCTCGTACCCTTTAGATATAACTTCATTCTATCACACCATACAAGGTATTTATCCTTAGAAAACTTGGGAGGATCCTTCCTCATCATTTGATCTTTTCCTCGATTTGTTAGGCTTACTAAGAAGAGGACCAAGGCTCTTGGTCGAACCTAAATTTACAGATCAATTTACATATCCACATAGCTCAGGGAAGTGTTCTATACTCCTATATTGGTATGATTTATATGTTTTGTATTGCTATTTTACCTTAGTATTATTCATATTTAAATTCATAATCTATTCGTTAAGTGTGTTTCTGTGGTCTATTTGATTATTTTATATTTTTATGCAAACCCCTTCAACGATTAAATCTCAATGAAGATCTATGGTTGGCATGTTCTCGCAATCAAAATATAAATGGTCTTTACCCAACAAGGTGTCATGCAATGTTGACACATGTCTGGATCCCTCCAATACCCTAAGTAAAAAATGAAGGTCTAAGGTTAAACATCAACGAGGATCAACAGCTGGCATAATCCCGCGATCGTCATATGCACATCCTTTAACCATAAAGGGAACATGCCTAGATTACAAGTGTCCTCTGAGATCTTGGATGGGTGGGGTAAAAAGTAAATGAAGCATTGAGAATATCAATCTTCATCCAACGGTCGTCGCAATTCTGCTAAGATGAGATGCCTGTCTTTACCCATCAAGGCATTATGACAAATCGACACATGTGCTGGGCCTGCAGACATTTAGAGCAATAAGGCAGAAGGAATATAGCTGGTGGTACTTGATTGGTTGAGTAGGATGAAAAGGATACACACCATTTATGAAGTTGGTTAAAGTGCGAGTTACTAAAGCTCTTATCTTTTAGCACGTGGGAAAGATCAATGATGGTGTTTCAACCGAGGAATAAAGGTGAACAAGTTTTAAAGTAGGCTGAAGGTTCATCAGTGGTAAAATCATGAAAAGATCAATGGTAGGTGTAACACTACAAAAATAAGATGTTCTTCCTTTAGCCATTGAGGCATCATGCCTAAGCGATGCGTGTCCCAAACCCACAAGTTCTAAGTAATGTGATCCATGATTACATAATGGAATGCATTAACGGTTTGCGTATTCCCGCAATAAAAAAGTAAACAATATTTATGCATCAAGGGATCACGCCTAATCATCACATGTCCTGGGCCCACAAATATTCTACATAGAAAAGAAACAAGATCAACAGTTAATGTTCAGCAAAGATCAACGGCAAGAGTAATGCCTCAAAGCAAAGATGCATGACCTTTACCCTTCAAGGAATTTTGATAAAGAAAAATGTGTCCCGGCCCCACTAGAAGTTTAATTGAAGATAGGTTGATCAGCAGTTAAAGCATGACATAGATCTATGGTGGGCATGATCATGTGACTAGAATCTGAATGATTTTTACCCATTGTGGGATTGTGAGAAGATGACAGATGTCTCCGATGGTCAAAAAGATAGAATTCTTGGGTGGCAGTTTCAACACGAAATTTTATTTTTCATCTTATAATATTTTAATTATATCTTTCTGTCAGCTAAGGTTTTGTCTACTATTTGATACATCATCATTTTCCATGCATGGTTTCAAGGCTAGAGAACACCATGGATATGTTTTATGATGAGACATTGTGATCTTCATGAAATGGAAAGAATGATCACATTCAAACATTCTCTGCGGATTCTTCATGAGGATAGAGGATGCCAGATTATGGTTGACAAGGTCGATGACTCTGTTCTTAATGCTAAAGATATCCATTATCATACAGAGTTTATATGGATGCTTATGGTTGAGCATGTGGTCAAAGTATCATGATGATCATAATTTTGAATCATTATTTAATTATATGAGATGAATTACAAAGGATTTTCTGAAGCAATTATTATTATAAATTCTTATGTTTGGCAACTATTTTTAAACAAGGATGATTAGTCATTCCTTTATTGTAACTGTTATTGTTCAATTATTGATGTTAGGGTTAGGTTTTTGTTATGAAGAGACAAATTGGTCTAAAGCTTGTATGCATCCCTTGGAATTTACATAAATAGGGATACCAAGACCATGTGAAAGAGATATCATTATCATTATTATTGTTTCTAGTTTAGAATCTGATCACAACTGCAACATGAACTTGAATGTACTAGTATTTCTAAATCAATAAAAGATAAGTATTTTTTGTCTCACTTGTGGTAAGAAAGTTTAATTAATTTTAGTTATTCCCTTGCAATTAATAAAGGTAGATTCAATTTCTATTCTTGCAATGCTTGTGTAGATATTTTACATGTCTCATATTCTTGTTTGATTATCAAGGAGTTCATGAAAAGTTAGTGTTTATTGCTTCTTGTTCAACTGGTCTCCCAACCTTAGAAGTTAAATTTATTTGAACTAAAAAGGATATAAATAGACTTAATTTCTTTGCATATATAGCATTTTAATAGTGGATGGTGTTGGATTATATATTGTCTTGCACGGTTGTACGTAGGATTGAAATTGGATTGACTATATTGTCCAAGTTGAAATAGGCACTGATCTTATCAATTATTGGATATAGTCATTTAGTTCATTGTTTAAAGTTGTTGAGATATTCTATCTATCATTCATTCAATTCATACATATATTTTCAAAGCATTCTTACAATTGACAAAAGCACTCTTAGTCTTGCAGTTTATGTTTTGATTGATCACAAACTGATTTCTTTCAAGTACATGTTTTCCACACTTGAAAGAGAGGTTTGAGATTCTATTAGATTTTCTATAAAAAGCCTAAAGATTAAGAGTTAAGTTAAGGTATAGGCCTACCATCCTTGGTCCTGCAGAGAAAGAATTGTAGTAGTTCCAACCTTGTTTTTGGTTGAACGTTTTAGTTGGCCAAATTACTTGGGTTTCCCCGCATTGGATTGGCAAGTCCATAGGAAATCCAATCTATTGATTTGAGCACCAATAGATTGGCAAATCTGTTGGGGATTTTTCTATTAAAGACAACGTTGAAGATTACCTAGAAGCTCTAGTGATATTTTTAATACTCTACTGGGAGAAAAGAACTCAAAAGATAGTAAGTACTTTCCTTCTGGAAAGAAGGTGATGATTCTATTTAACAAAGCATTTCAGTTAGTGATTCTACTAAGGGATAAGACCCAAAGGGAGATGAAGTTTTTTTTCCTTTTTGTAATAGCAATTTTGTTTTAGAATGATAAAACCACTTCTTCTAAGAAATTTTTTAATTCTAGGTAACATTAGGCCATTGGAATTTAGAAAAAATTCATGTAATACTAATAAGTTATTTTCACATCTTGCACAAGTTGTACCAAGGTTTTAAGGTGAGTATGATGAATCAGAAAAATTTCATTTAAAAGTATTCTATTTATTCATAGGAGATTATGAAATTGATGAAGAAGGCTAGGTGATGATTGTATTTTCCAAGACATCTAGGGATTATGTGAGAAAAACATATGATTTATTACCTACACAAAGCATTCCATCCTGGAGAGAATTTGAAGAATGGTTCCTTTATAAATTTCATGATGCAAGTGAGAAAGAAGATAATTTGTGCTATGGACATGAAGAAAATAAAAATTGCACTATGGAAGAAAAACCTTACATGCCTCCTTAAGATTCATATGAAGAAGAAAATACATACAGGATAGCTACAGAAAAAGCCAATATCACACCATAGATTCATGTGTGGTTGACTATTTGGGCAATAGGACATGCAAAATAGATGAAGATAATCAAGTGGTAAATTTTTTTTTCTTAGTACAGAATAAATTTCAGCTTTGTTAGACATGGAATATCAAAAATATGTTGAGAAGAGTGGTCAAATTTTTTTCTCAATTCACCATGAGAAGAAATTTGATGGATCAGTATATATTCACGGAGTACTAGATGAAGGAGATGATAACTTCCAAGAATGAAATAGAGGATATGAAATATAAAAAAATACAACATATGAACAACAGGAAGTTTCAGAAAATAATGTCAATGAAGATATTAGTCTTGTTGATGAAACATCTAATGATCCTGATGAAAAATCTCATGAGGGTATGCCTAAAATATCCATGTTCTTAAATCTATTATTGGAAGAGGATTTTCTATGGAATCAAATCAACTAGAATCATGAAGAAGGTAGCAAGCCTAAGATGATTTTGAAGTTGATAAAACTCAAAATATGCATTCGAAAAGTGATATATCTTTTAGTTCGTCTTATGAGAAAGAATTGTATCAAGCATATGAAGATATGATGAAGTCAGACATACAAAATGAGGAGAATATGATGGATAATATTACTAAAAATTATCCAGGTATCCCATCTTATCCTGATAAAAGAGAAGTAGTATTTCCTAAAAATGAATTATCTTCAAAACTTTTATGTGAGGAAAAACAATATCTCGAGAATGGAAATGGGACAGATTGTGTGCAAGGAAACATCCAAGTAGAAGAACTTAGTTTAGATAATTTTATGACTGATCATATGCACATGGATCCTCCATCCAAAAAAGAACACATTGCACCTAATGATTTCTCAAAGGAAAAACATAAAGCAAAAGCCAAAGACTGCATTGATGAAGTGGAATCAATGAGTATTATCCATAAGGATGATGCATCAGATATAGAAAAGGATCAGATGTTGGGGCTAAATGATTCTAAAATTTGTCTATGTTCAAATACTCTAGTTGATGAGGAAAATGAGCGATATAATATCATATCTAGGAGATCCAAAGTGTTACATGAGTAGAATAAAACTTTTGACAGAGGGAAATGATAGTATTCACTTTTGGGGGGCCTGGGGCCACCTAATTTCATTTTTCATTAGGTAAAGTGTTGATACTTGGTCTTCTTCTCCAGAGATAACTAATATCTTGTTGTGTCCAAGTATGAACACACACCATCAACAAGAGCCACTGGTGGAATGTAAATTTACAGATCAATTTACACGTCCACATAGCTCAAGGAGGTGTTATGTACTCCTATATTGGTCTGATTTATATGTTTTTTATTGTTATTTTACCTTAGTCTTATTCATATTCAAATTCATAATCTAGCATTTATATTTGTTTTCACGGTCTATTTGATTATTTTATATTTTTATGCAGACTCATTCAGCAATTAAATCTCAACAAAGATCTACAGTTGGCATGTTCTTGTAATCAAAAGATAAATAGTCTTTACCCATAAAGGAATTACATGATGTGGATGTGTGTCTCAGGCCTACCAATACCCTAAGTAATGAACAATGGTCTAAGGTTAAAATTTAGTAAGGATCAATGGCTAGCGTAGTCCCATGATTGGCAGATGTACATCCTTTAACCATTAAGGAGATGCACCTAGATGACATGTATCCTCTGAGATCTCGGCTGGGTGGGGTCAAAAGTATATTAAGCACTGAGCAGATCAATCTTCATCCAATAGTCAACGCGATGCTGCTAAGATGAGATGCATGTATTTTACCCATCAAGGCATTGCGACAGGTTGACACGTGTCCTGGGCCTGTGAATGTTTTGAGCAATAAGGCAAAAGGAATAAAACTAGCGATACTTGATTGGTCATGCAGGATGACAAGGATAAACATCATTTCCTAAAGTTGGTAAAAGTGTGAGTTGCTAAAGCTCTTATCTTTTAGCATGTGGAAAAGATCAACAATGATGTTTTAACCGAGCAATAAAGGTGACTGAGTTTTAACACAGGGTGAAGGTTCATCGGTGGTTAAAGAATGATAAAGATCAACGATAGGTGTAATGTGTAAAAGAGAATATTCTCATCCTTTAGCCATTGATGCATCATTCCTAAGCGACGCATGTCATAGACCTACAAGTTCTAAGTAATGTGATCAACGATTAAAGCATGGAAAATATCGATGGTTGGTGTATACCTACAATCAAAAAGTAAATGATCTTTATGCATCAAGGGATCACACCTAATTGCCATGTGTCCCAGGCCCGTAGAAGTTCTGAGTAGAAAAGAAGGAAGGCAAATGGTTAATGTTTGGAAAGGATCAACAACAAGCGTAATGCCTCAAAGCAGAGATGCGTGACCTTTACCCTTTAAGGCATTGTGACAAAGAAACATGTGTCCCGACCCCACTAGTTGTTTAAGAAAAGACAAGTTGATTGGTAGTTAAATAATGACAGAGATATACAATGGGCACGATCCCACAATTGGAATCTGAATGATTTTTACCCATTGCAAGATTGCGATATGATGCAACATGTCCCCAACTGTCAAAAAGATAGAATCCTTGGTGCCAGTGGCTAGGTTTTTGTCTACTATTTGATACATCATCATTTACCATGCAACGTTTCAAGGCTGGAAAATAGCATGGATATGTCTGATGATGAGACATTGTGACCTTCATGAAATGGAAGGAATTATAATATTCAAACATTCTATGAGGAATCTTCATGAGGATAGAGGATGCCAGATTATGGTCGACATCATCGACAACTCTATTCTTAATGTTGAAGATATCCATTATCATGTAGAGTTTATATGGTTTCTTATGGATGAGAATGTGGTCAAAGTATCATGATGATCACAATGCAAAATAATTATTTTAACTATCTAAAATGAATTACAAAGGATTTGTTGAAGCAATTATTATTATGAATCCTTATAGTCGGTAAATATTTTTAAACAAGGATGATTAATTATTCCTTTATTGTAATTGTTATTGTTCAGTTGTTTATCTTAGGGTTAGGTTTTTGTTATGAAGAGACACATTGGTCTGAAGCTTGTATGCATCCCTTGGAATTTATATAAATAGGGATACAAAGACCATGTGAAAGAGATATCATTATCATTATTATTGTTTCTAGTTTAGAATTTGATCAAAACTCGAACATGGACTCGAATGTACTATTATTTCAAAATCAATAAAAGATAAGTGTTTTTTGTCTCACTTGTGGTAAGAAATTTTAATTAATTTCACTTAGTCCCTTGAAATTATTGAAGGTAGATTCAATTTATATTCTTGCATGCTCGTGTAGAGATTTTACATGTCTCGTATTCTTGTTTGATTATCAAGGAGTTTGTGAAAAGTTAGTGTTTCCAACTTCTTGTTCAACTGGTCTCCCAACCATAGGAGTTAAATTAATTTTAACTAACAAGGATATAAACAGACTTAATTTCTCTTCATCTATAGCATTTGAACAATTGATGGTGTTGGAATATATACCGTCTTGCAGGGTTGTACATAGGATTGAAATTGGATTGACTCCATTGCCCAAGTTGATATAGGCACTGATCTTATCAATTATTGGATATAGTCATTTAGTTCATTGTTTAAAGTTGTTGAGATATTGTATTTAGCATTTATTCAATTCATACATATATTTTCAAAGCATTCTTACAATTGATATAAGCACTCTTAGTCTTGGATTTTATGTTGTAATTGATCACAATTGGATTTCTATCAAGTACATGTTTGCCACACTTGAAAGAGAGGTTTGAGATGCTATCAGATCTTCTATAAAAATTCTTAAGCTTGAGAGATAATTTAAGGTATAGGTCTACAAGCCTTGGTCTTGCAAAGCCATAATTGCAAAAGTTCCAACCTTGTTTTTGGTTGAACTTGTTAGTTGGCCAAATCACATGGGTGTCCCGACATTGGATTGGCAAGTCCATAGGAAATCCAATCCATTGATTTGAGCACCAACAACTTTAAAACCAATTTTTAGTATTATTAGGTCCAAGATTACAAAGAGGGGGTGAATGGGTAATCTAACAATTCCACCTTTTTGTTAGCCATTCAACCACTTGCATCAATAAACATTCATTGCTTAAAAAAATTAAGAAATAAAAATAAACATCCACAATCATGCAACACAATAACACCAATTTTTTTTCTCTTGGAAACCCAATTGGGAAAAACCACATGTGGGGATGGCACCCACCAAAATATGCACTCTTATAAAGTACACTCAGTATAGAGCTTACCCATGTTAAAAGCTTACAATAATGCTCAGTTAAGAGAAAGATCCTGTTAGGAGTCACTTGTTCAAGAGATTTACCTCTAGCCCTATTAGGATCTTTACCCTATTAAGATTAACCTATTTAAAGGATTTCAAACCCTAATTAAAGAGACACCCTATTAAAGGATTTAGAATTCAGACCTGTTAGGATCTACCCTATTAAGAGATTTAGCTTGATGAAGCTGTTAGGAATCAATAAGTAAACGATCTGAGAAAATAACACTTCTTTTGCTAATACAAATCCAGTCCAAGATCAATCTCTTCTACACATGTAGATGTTAGAATGAATTTAGAATAACTAAGAGGGGGGTGAATCAATTATCCATAGGTCTAGATGTGCCCATTAAAAATTTATACCAAATTAAATGACTCAGATATGCTCTAAAGTGATAGCATATGTCAACAATATAAGTATGCAATTTACTATTTAGATGAAATAAGCTTGCTAAAACTTAACAGTAAAACACAATATAAACATTCACACAAGTTGACACCAGTATTTAACGTGGAAACCAAATTTGGGAAAACCCACCAATAACATGCCATAGAATTTTCACTCTTCTAAAGTGATGCCCTGTTAAGATCCAACCCTGTTAAAGGTTACAATACACATTGCTAAATGTGACCTGGATAAAGGATTTAATCTCCCTGTCAAGAGTGGCCTTGTTAGAGGACTTAGAACATTCCAATCTAAATGTCACCTTGCTCAAAGGATTTATACAATGACTGTTGGTCAACCTGGTTAAAGGATTTCAACTGATAGAATGGTTAGAAAGTAATCAGCAGGTTTGACCTGATTCATACAACTTACTTTGCAATCTAGATCCAATTCAGCTCTAATGCTAATTCACTGAGTGGCCTTCATTCTCATCTCAAACTCCAGATCTTCTTGGGAATTCTTCAAGCAATCTCTCTTTGCTTCTCTACTTAGCCTTATTTTCTTAGATGTTGCCAATCAGTCAATTAACCATGCAAACCTCTTGCATACTTTGTATACATAGCTATATTCACTCCTTTCTTGAATAACCCCTTGAGGTTATCATATACCTCTCCATCTAGGTCAGATACATCTTTTGCCACTTAATCAAGATCATAGATCTTAGGTTAGGTCAGATCCAACAGATCTTTCCATTATTACATTTAATTTATTTCTCTAATACAATCACCAATTAAATCTTTGATCCATGCATTAATTATGGTTACCCATGCATTTACATAGTGTAGATCAAACATGCTTATCCTTAATTAACTTTACATATCCCAATAAAATCAACTATGTCGGCCATAGATCTTAATTCTTGTCAATGATCAAAATACTACTGCTCGGCCGACACAAATTTTT
Source organism: Thuja plicata (assembly GCA_018584345.1). Taxonomy (NCBI): domain Eukaryota; kingdom Viridiplantae; phylum Streptophyta; class Pinopsida; order Cupressales; family Cupressaceae; genus Thuja; species Thuja plicata. The sequence continues at coordinate 1,909,986 of MU225615.1, read as the reverse complement.
TTTGGCAATTTACTTCTGCTCGACAGTGATAGCATAAGTCAACAATATAAGTATGCAGTTTACTGTTCAGATGAAATAAGCTTGCTAAAACTTAATAGTAAAACACAATATAAAAATTCACACAAATTGTCACCAGTATTTAACGTGGAAACCCAATTTGGGAAAAACTACCAATAACATGCCATAGAGTTTTCATTCTTCTGAAGTGACACCCTGTTAAGAGCCAACCCTGTTAAAGGTTACAAAACACATTGCTAAATGTGACCTGGTTAAAGGATTTAATCACCCTGTCATGAGTGGCCTTGTTAGAGGACTTAGAACATTCCAATCTGAATGTCTCCTTGCTCAAAGGATTTATACAATGACTGTTAGGTCAACCTGGTAAAAGGATTTCAACTGATAGAATGGTTAGAAAGTAATCAGTAGGTTTGATCTAATTCATACAACTTACTTTGCAATCCAGATGTAATTCAGCTCTAATGCTAATTCACTAAGTGGCCTTCATTCTCATCTCAAACTCTAGATCTGCTTGGGAATTCATCAAGCAATCTCTCTCTGCTTCTCTGCTCAGCCTTCTTTGCTTAGATCTTGCCAATAATTCAATTAACCATGCAAACCTATTGCATACTCTATATACATAGCTATCTTCACTCCTTTCTTGAATAATCCCTTGAGGTTATCATATACCTCTCCATCTAGGTCAGATACATATTTTTCCACTTAATCAAGATCATAGATCTTAGGGTAGGTCATATCCAATGGATCTTTCCATTATTACATTTAATTTATTTCTCTAATAAAATCACCAATTAAATCTTTGATCCATGAATTAATTATGGTTACCCATGCATTTACATAGTGTAGATCAAACGTGCCTATCCTTAATTAACTTTACATATCCCAATAAAATCAACTATGTCAACCAAAGATCTTAAATCTCGTCAATCATCAAAATATTGCTGCTCAGCCAACACAAAAATTTCTCGGCAATTTACTAACGCTCGGCACATACAGGAAAATATGCTCAGCACACACTGGTGCTTGACCAACACAAAAACTTGCTCAGCATAAACTGTTCTCAGTAAAATATCAGTGAAAGATAAACAACATATCACTTTACCAATGTGCCAACTGATAAAGTACCCTTTGTAATTCCTCATAACTCAACCATTCTTCTTGTTCTTCTTGTTAAATCTCCTCCATCAATCAATAGATATGGTACTCAAACAGATAGCAATAGTCTTACCAGTTAAGGTTTGACATCAGTGACAAAACAATAATTGTTTCTATTGTAGCTATCCAAACAATATTTCCAATAATCTCCCTCTTTGGCATTGATGGCAACACAAAACTATAAAACAATAATATTACAAACATAGTTACCATACAATCCAAAATGTGCCTGTGGTCCTTGTGTGAACAAATTTTTATTAATGTCTTTAGCTTCATTTTGATCCTCATCTGTAAAACATTACTCCCTCTGTGTCTGTAATCACACTGATATCTTTCTGTTTCTGTTCATCAATCTCTTTTTCTCTAAGTAGTAGACTCTCCCTGTATCCTTCTTAGTATAATCCTCCCTCTTTCAGTAAACTTATCCCTCTTTGATAATAATGCCAAAGACATTGACATCTTCATAATGCAGATTCTTTTATTCTAAACTTTATGTCATGTTGTTCCTGTCATCTTGCTTATGACTTATACTCTTTTACTGTCCTTGTCTATCTATTCACAACTTTAGGCAGCATCCTAAAGTGTGACTGTCTGTGCATCAATGTGAAAAATATTCTAAATATAGCATTTGATGCAACAGTAAAATTATGAACTAATTAGCTTCAGTTAGGGGAATCACCCCCAATTTACCTCACAGATACTCATTAGCATCCTTGTGTAGTGCCTTTGTAAATATGTCTGCTAATTGTTCCTTAGTGTTCACATATTCCAATCTCACTTCCTTCTTCTGAACTAGCTCCCTCAAGTAATGATACTTGATAGCTATATACTTTGTCTTAGAGTGCATTACAGGGTTCTTTGAAATATTAATGGCACTCATGTTATTACAATATATGATAACTGGTTTTGTGATCTCTTCTTTTATATCTTTTAGTAGTATCTTCAACCACACAATATTAGAGCAATTAACTATTGCTACCACATACTCGACTTCAGTTGTAGATTGTGAGGTGTAGTTTTTTTTCTTGCTTGTCCATGAAACTAATCTTTTTCCCAAAAGAAATTCTCCTCCAATGGTTCTTTTTATATCATCTACATTTCTAGCCCAGTCAGAATCAATATAAACTCTGAGTTCAAATTTCTCATTCCTTCTGTAATATAGACTATATTCGTCTGTTCCTTTCAGATATCTCGAAATCCTTTTTACTGCCATCATATGAGTTTCTTTGGGATTGGCTGAAAATCTAGCAACAATACCAACATCTAATGCAATATCAGGTCTACTGTGTACAACATATTGCAACTTTCCGATCATTGATATGTACAATGTTTTATTTACTTCTTCTATCTCATCATTTTTGGTTAACTTCTATTCAGTAGCCATGGGTGTACTCAGTGGTTTTGAATCTTCCATTCCAAAAGTTTTTAGTATCTCTTTGACATATTTTGATTGAGTAATATAGATACTATTCTTCATCTGATATATTTGTAAGCTAACAAATTTTTTTATCTCACCAAACATAGACATCTCAAATTCAGTTTGCATCTCCTTTGCAAATGCTTGGCATAACATATCTCCACAAAAGATAATGTCATCAACAAAAATTTCAGCTAATAAAGTACCTTTACTTTGTTTAGTCTTCAAATACATATTGTTGTTGTCATTGGTTCTTGCAAATCCAATCTCTATCAGATATTTGTACAATATTTCATACCATGCTCTGGGTTCTTTCTTTAGTCCATATAGTGCTTTGTGTAGCTTTCAAACCATATTCCTTTTTCTTGGTTCTATAAATCCATTAGCTTGTTCAATGTAGACTTCTTCTTCTAATATTCCATTTAGAAATGCTGACTTCACATCCATTTGATAGATTTTAAATCCTTTGTAGGCTGCATATGCAAGTAAGGTTCTGACACCTTTCAATCTTGCAACTGGGGTGAATATTTCTCCATAGTAAATTCCTTCCTCTTGTGCATAACCCTTTCATACCAGTCTAGCTTTGTTTCTTGTTACCTTTCCATGTTCATTCAGCTTGTTTATGAATACCCACTTAGTACCAATTACATTTTTATCAATCGGCCTAGGTACAAGTGTCCAAGTATTTTTCTTTTCAATCTGTTCAATCTCTTTGTTCATGGCTTGAATCTAGTCTTCATTGTCTAAGGCATCTTTTATTGTTTTAGGCTCAAAATCACATAACAAGCAGGTATCTTCTCTCAATTTGCCTCTTGTCATGACTGCAGAATCTTTTTCTCCTATGATTTGATCAGGTTTATGGTGCCTTACATATTTTTCCAAAGTAGGTTATTTATGTGCTTTAGATTGATCATTTATGTTTAATTCAGGTTGAAACTGTGACTCAGCATCTCCATCAGATAGCTCGGTAGTCACCTCCTGTTGCCCGACAATTTCATTCTGTGACTCGACAGGTGCAGACTGTTGCTCAAAAAATTTAGTTTCAGTCTCAAGTAATTCATTAGAATCTATCTCATTAGGATAGGTGAGTGATTTGTAACTCTCGGGCTCAATCATACTTTCTTCTTCATTTCTTTCTGCATATTCATCAATTCTAACATTTGCACTTTCCACAATTTTTTTAGTGTTAGAATTCAAACACTTAGATGCCTTATTTTTAGTTGAATATCCAAGAAATATGCCTTCCTCATCTTTAGCATCAAGTTTTCCATTTTTGTTATCCTTCAGTATGAAACATCTACTTCCAAAAATTTTAAAGTAGCTTACACTAGGTGCATATCCATACCATAGCTCATAAGGTGTAGTATTTGTACCTTTCTTGACTTGTACTCTGTTCAGGGTATAAACTATTGTACTTACAATTTCTCTCCAATATTTTTGTGCAACATTTTTCTCCATCATTAGTGTTCTGGCACAATCCATGATAGATTTGTTTCTTCTTTTAGCTATACCATTCTGTTGTGGAGTCCTAGGTGCGGACATTTGTCTTTTTATCCCTCTGTCATTGCAAAACTTTTTAAACTCATTAGAAATAAACTTGCCTCCTCTATCAGATCTCAGACATTTCAGACTTTTACCTGTCTCCTTTTCAACTTTTGCCAAGTAAAATTTAATCAACTGGAATGCATCAGATTTTTCCTTGAGAAACATAATAGTCATCATTCTAGAGTAATCATCAACAAATAAGATAAAATATTTCTCTCCACGGTAACTTTTCTCACCAATAGGTCCACAAAGGTCAGTATGAACCAATTCTAGAATATTCTTTGAAGTATGAGTTTTGCTTTTGAAACTAGATTTAGTCATCTTTCCTAATTGACATTGCTTACACATTGCATTTTCAGGTTTCTTTAACTTAGGCAACCCTCTAACCTTTTTCAATTTGCTTATGCTTACCAAGTTATCAAAGTTTACATGACACAACCTTTTATGCCATAACCAAACATCATTATATTGTGCAAACAAGCATGTATCATCAGCTAAATCTAGATAGAACAATTTACCTTCTATTTGCTCACCACCTCCAACTAATTCTCCATTGGCATCATAGATCTTTGCTTTCCTGTGATGGAATTCAACTCTGTAAGCAAAAGTATTCAGCTGTGAAACACTCAATAGGTTATAATTAATATCATCAACCCAATATACATCATCACATCTGATTTTGTCAATCAATTGAATTGATCATTTCCCTTTAACACGACATGGTGTATCATTTCCAAATTTAACATCACCACCTTTACACTGATCTAAGGTTTCAAATTTATCTTTATCATTGGTCATGTGATGTGAACAACCACTGTTAATAATCCAACAATCACCTTTACTCATATAAGAAATTAGTGTAGTTTTCTCATCATCATCATCAGAATCATCTTTCATTGCAACATATACAACTTCTATATCATTTTCATCAGATTTTTTAGAATCATTGTCAGAAGCTTCTTCAGCTATATAGCAGGACTTCTTACCTTTGTCTTTGTAATCCTTGTACTTCCTGAAGTCTCAGTCATCCTTTCTATATTTATACTTTATGTCTCTCCTCTCATCTTTGTTATTCTTATCAGGACATCTTGCAGCAATATGACCAACTTTCTTACATGAAAAACAAATAATAGGAAGTTTACCTTTGAATTTTCCTTTTCCTCTTGATAGTCTTCTAGCCATAAGTGCCTCAAGTTCTTCTAGATCATCATCAAAAGTGTCTTTGTCACTATCCACACATTTCTTTCCTTTGTTTGATTTGTTGAGGACCATCTGGGACTTGAATGCAGATTCAATGGCTTGTGGAGCATAGTTATCAAAATTTGACATCTCAAATGCAATAAGTCTGCCTACCAAACTTTCCAAAGTCAAATTGTTGTTAGGAGTACATCTTAATTCTTTAATTGCAGATACTCTAATAGCATAAATAGGAAGAAGTGTTGTCAGTAATTTTCTCATGATGGTGTTATCATCAATGGTTCCTTTAGCTCCTCTAATAGAATTTACAACTTCCTTTATCCTACCATAATATGAAACTATATTTTCTCCTTCCTACATTTTCATTTCATCAAACTTACCTCGCAAGCTTTCAGATTTGGCTCTTAACACATTTGTGTCACCTCCATAGATGGTTTCAAGAGTATCCCACATTTTCTTTGTTCTTGTACAGTCCTTTATGTCTTCGAACTCATGATAGTTCAGGGATGATGCAATCTCCAACATTGCTTGATTATGTTCTTTCTTTTCTCTTAACTTTTGCAACATTGAGAGTTCCTGCAGGGGCTACATATTCTTGATCAACAAGATGTTTAACAGAATCACCAATACCAGCCAAATGAAATTTAATCAAACTTTGTCATGCTGGAAAGTTGTCCTTGTTCAACTTCGGTACCTCCCTTTTAGACATCTTGATCTTTTGCTCCAAGTACCTTAAAAAAATTTCAAGAGACCAAACCTCTGATACCAATTGTTAGAATAATTGAGAGGGGGGTGAATCAGTTTTCCACAGGTCTATATGTGCCCATTAAAACTTTATACCAAATTAAACAACTCAGATCTGCTTGGTAGTGATAGCATAAGTCAACAATATAAGTATGCAGTTTACTGTTCACATGAAATAAGCTTGCTAAAACTTAATAGTAAAACACAACATAAACATTCACACAAGTTGACACCAGTATTTAACGTGGAAAACCAATTTGAGAAAAACCACCAATAACATGCTATCAAGTTTTCACTCTTCTGAAGTGATGCCCTGTTAAGAGCCAGCCCTGTTAAAGGTTACAAAACACATTGCTAAATGTGACCTGGTTAACAGATTTAATCACCTTGTCAGGAGTGGCCTTGTTAGAGGACTTAGAACATTCCAATCTGAATGTCACCTTGCTCAAAGGATTTATACAATTACTGTTAGGTCAACCTGGTTAAGTTATTTCAACTGATACAATGGTTAGAAAGTAATCAACAGGTTTGATCTGATTCATACAACTTACTTTGCAATCTAGATCCAATTCATCTCTAATGCTACTTCATTGAGTGGCCTTCATTCTAATCTCAAACTTCAGATTTGCTTGGGAATTCATTAAGCAATCTCTCTCTGCTTCTCTACTTAGCCTTCTTTTCTTAGATCTTGCCAATCAGTTAATTAACCATGCAAACCTCTTGCATACTCTGTATACACAACTATCTTCACTCCTTTCTTGAATAACCCCTTGAGGTTATCATATACCTCTCCATCTAGGTTAGATACATCTTTTTCTGCTTAATCAAGATCATAGATCTTAGGTTAGGTTAGATCCAATGAATCTTTCCATCATTACATTTAATTTATTTCTCCAATACAATCACCAATTAAATCTTTGATCCATGCATTAATTATGGTTACCTATGCATTTACATAGTGTAGATCAAATGTGCTTATCCTTAATTAACTTTACATATCCCAATAAAATCAACTATGTCAAAAAAAGATCTTAAATCTCATCAATCATCAAAATATTGTTGCTCAGCTGACACAAAACTTGCTCGGCAATTTACTAATGCTCGACACATACAGGAAAATATGCTCGACACACACTAGTGCTCGGCCAACACAAAAACTTGCTCGGCATAAACTATTCTTAGTAAACTGTCAGTGAAAGATAAACAACATATCACTTGTCCAGTGTGACAACTGATAAAGTACCCTTTGTAATTCCTCATAACTCAACCATTCTTCTTGGTCTTCTTGTTAAATCTCCTCCATCAATCAATAGATATGGTACTCAAATAGATAGCAATAGTCTCACTAGTTAAGGTTTGACATCAATGACAAAACAATAATTATTTCCATTGTAGCTATCCAAAGAATATTTCCAATAGTAGACACACTTCTCTTTTCTTCTTTTTCTCAGTCACATGTCTGCATCCACAATCTACACTCCTCTACTTCATCATTTCACATATTTATACAATACAAGTACATTAGGGAAAATAACTACCTTACAAAATTTTTTACAATCTTTCCCGCTCAATGAGAAATCCCTAAAACATGTTACACATCTAGAACATTTTCTAACAAAATTAGGTTGGCCTTCTAATTCATCTCACATCAATTTGACAAAGAAAACTCAAACCAAAATACATTCTTCAATTTTCTTGCACAACCTCCAATAAATTTGATCACAAATTATCACAAACATGACAACTCATCAATCCTCATTGATTAGAAAAACACCACGATCCCTCAAACATATAAACACTCACAACAACACTATGCATCATCACATGTCAGGGATCTAACTAGTTGTCCTTAATAACACCATTAACTCTCTGATGAACAACCTTGTGTCACTTGAAACTTTACCTTCCGATCATCAAAACATGATGTAGTTGCAATGAAAAGCTCATGACATATCCAAGATACACATATTATGACCAAACATTTGAATCCAAACATTTTTGTCAAAATCATCCAATCATTCTTCCTGTGCAACATCATGTTTTTCATGTTAACATATCAACCTTAAATCATTCATAACTCACTCAATACATAAGATAAATCTTTGCAGTCATAGATATAGAATATAGAGACATCACTTAGTCTTCCTGTATGACCTCACACTCCAATTCTCTCTACAACTCAGAATTCAATCACTTTAACATACATTAGCATAGTAGGTACATAGTCAACCAACAAACACTAAGTTGGCATCAATGACAACATCATAACTATCCATCCTATCATCTGTTCAATATCAAATCAAACACTTTATCAGTTATGCCAACACAATGGTAGTATACTGACTGATAAGTCTAATGTGTACAAAACTTCTGATGTAAATTTTGTAGGAACTACATGCACATACCAAGTTAACAATGGGTATGGAAATGACATGCATGATCAGCAAGTTTGAAACTCTAATGAGCCCCCTATTTAATTTAATGAAATGATGTTTGACTTTTATGAACCTAAGATACGCGAAGGTTCTAGAAATAGCGCAAAGGAAGTATAATTTGTGTTTCTATTCCAAATGGAAAGGGATCTTGAATACTCTAAAGTTCATGCATGTCAGAATGACAACCAAAGTCTGTATAACATGAGAAATTGTAAGGAACCTTTGACATATGGTATTCCTCCAGGGAAACAACCAACACCACTGGACCCACGAGCTAGAAATAATCCTAAACCACCAAAGGGTCTAAATGTTGTTTCTTCATCACCACCAAATATACCTACTATACATAGAAACCCATCTTGGTTAGATAACAAATATAGTGTGGTTGAAGAGCTTAAAAAGACAGAGGAAAGTATCTCAATCTTTGACATGTTACAAGGTTGTCATTCTCAAAGGGAAGCATTCTTAAAATCCTTGGACCACTATAAACAAGGTTCAATAGCTAAAATTTCATAGGTTCCCACATCAAATGTGAACACCTCAGAGGCATTCCCAAAAATTTTCAAAGATAGGTTGGAGGTACCCCCATTTCTACTAAGTTTACGCATATTTGGTAAAACATTTCATGACTGTCTGATCGACTCAGGGGATTCATGTAATATTATTCCAATTTCTATCTACCAGAAGTTAGGAATGGTTCCTAAGAATACAAACATGGTATTGATACAATTAGAAAAAAAAAGTGGTTGGGGTTAGTGGTGTGATGAGAGATGTGCACATCCAACAAGTTGTTGATCTGGGATTGAAAGAACACATTGATATATATATTGTTGACATTCGGGAAACTTACAGGATATTGTTGAGTAGAGAATGGACTAAGTGTTTAAGAGTACGGCTCTCCACCAATTTCACACAGTTGTGATTACCCTGGAAGGGATTAAACAATCAAATCGAGATCGATGCTTAACCCAAACTCAAGAAGATTATTAAATATTAGAATTACCTAAACGAGGTGTTGTTCACCCAAACAAACTTGGGTATGTATCAATTTGACAATGTTCTTATGTTCCAAATCAAAGAGACTGATGATTTTGAGGACAGTCTCATACGAGGATTACAAGAGTTTTAGGTGGATGAGGAGATCTTTCAAAACTTCATTAAGAATATTACTAAAAACTTGAAACATTTGGGTCACAATTTCGATCCTAACATACTATTTCTTTGAGGATATTATTGATTACACTATTTGGGTCATTCATAATTCACACGCGCGAGCTGTCAAGATGCACTATCTAGAGTGTTGAGCCAAACTACCCAGCCAATCAAACAAGTTCAGAGTTTGGGACCACGTGAAAATAATCTAAGATTAGATGCCCATAGCGATGCTTCATTAAGTGAATGTAGTTTTCAAATTCATTTTCCTCAAACAAAAGTTCAAGGTGAAGACTCGGACTCAAATGGAAAAAGTGTCATGCAAAGTGGAGGTAGTGAATGGATTTCTTCAGATGATGGTTCCTTACCGCCTTATAAGAAATCCCAACTCACTCAGAATGTTGAAGAACCAAGGCCCTTAGGTGTTGATAATGTGTAAAGGAAAGGTGAAGAATAAATAATTTCTTTAGATAATTAAGAGAATAAAGAATTGAAACCTAAAACACCAGGAATTCAAGACAAGCTTCAGCCCAAGTTGAAATCAGTCAAGCTACATAAAATATGAAATCTATGTTTCAATGGTTCTAAATGTAAACAAGGAGATGGTGATGGGATTAAACTAATTAACCCAAGAGGTAAGTTATTTTACACTACATATATATTGCAATTCTTATTTATTAATAATGTTGTTGAATGTGAAGCATTAGTTTGAGGTCTCCTTTTTGCGCATGAAAAAAGGATAAAAGCTTTGATAGTCGAAGGTGACTGGTAGTTGATTGTCAAATAGATCCACAACTAGTAGTCTTGCAATGACAAAAGGTTGATCATTTATCAGAATAGAGCATGGGTCTTGATCAAATATTTTGAAGCATTTAGCATTAAGTCTATCCCAAGAAGAAGGAATGCTTTTGTCAATGCACTGGAAGTGTCTGCTAGCTCATTACATCCTATGGAGAATTCTAAATTGAAAAATTTCTCAGTTGAAATTGTTGTTTCCCCAGTAATTCCAGATAATATTATGAATTTCCAAGTCTTCCAAGATGATCAAAACATCCTCGAGTTCATCATGTGTGTAGGTTTTTTTGGAAAATAATTTATTGATGAGGAATTAGATGAACCAGATAGGCCAACCAAACAAAAGGACCCTGATGATCAAGGGTTCATAAACCTGAAAAATAATTCCATAACCAAGTGGATGGTGGAGTTGGAATGGTTTTTTGACAAAGATGACACAAATATGAAAAGGCAACCAGGTCCAATGCTTGGAGGTGAGGAGTGTAAAATGTACAACCTTGGGACGGAGAATGACCCAAGGGAGGTACATTTTGAAAATTTAGCACTAAAGATGAGAAGGAAAAGATGGTGTATCTCCTCACTGGGTATAGAGATCTCATAACTTTGAGCTATGAAGAATTGAATACCTGCGACACCTTTGTCATAGTGTGTAATATCCCATTAAAACTAGATTCCAAACCTTTTTATAAAAGGAAGAGGAAAATAAATCTAATGATGGAACCATTGATACAAAAGGAAGTTCAAAATTTGTTGGATGCAAAGATTAATTTTCTGATCTGGAATTCCACATGGGTCACAAATTTGGTCCTAGTAAGAAATAAGAGTGAGGAGATCAGTTTATGTGTAGATTTTGAAACTTGAACAAAGCTTCCCAAAAGGACAACTACCCACTATCATCTCTAGATGAAGTACTGCAGGTAGTGAATGGATCCAAAATGATGTCTTTCATGGATGGCTATTCAGGCTATAATCAGGTTATACTACAAGAAGAAGATAGGATAAAGAGAGCATTTACCACCAAGTGGGAGAGATTTTCATATCTTCAAATGTTGTTCGACTTAATCAATGTTGGAGAAACCTTTCAGTGGGAAATGGATACATCTTTCAAAATTTTATTCAGGAAATTTATAATTATCTACATGGATGATCTGACAGTACTTTTTAAAAGACCAAATGGATCATAAAGATGACTTACAGAAGGTTCTTAAAATATGCACAAGGTACATGATATCACTCAACCCAAAGAAATATGTGTTTGGAGTCATAGAAGGAAAATTTTTAGGACTCGTCATCTATGAGTCTGGAATAGTAATAGATCTCGATTGAGTATTTGTCATTCTCAAATTAACCCACCAAATAGCCAGAAAGAATTAAAATATTTTTTCGTAAAGATAATTTTTGTTAGAAAGTTTATTAGTGGCTTTGTAGAGATTTTAAAACCATTGAATGACATTTTGAAGAAGCATTCCAAGATTGAGTGGATAACTCCAGTAAAGAAATCATTCAAAGAGATAAAAATCACCATTTCCATAGCACCCATCTAAGGTAGTCTAGATTACACTATACCCTTTAAGGTATACTTATTTTCTTATGAACATTAATGTACATAATCCTCACACAAAAGAAGAATGGTGAAAATGAAAGGCCAATCACATTCATCATTTTTCCTCTCAAGAATGCATAGATAAGATACCCAAATTTGGATAAACAGTCATTCGCCTTGGTGAAATATGTGAAGAAGTTTTGACATTATATTCTGAGAAGAAAAGTGTTTGGTATTGTTCTAGATGCAGAAGTGAAGTCCTTAAGTGAATTAGGTGAGTGAAGAGGAAAATAGATGGAAAGTCTACAAGAGGTTGATATTAAGATTCAACCCATGAAACTAGTGAGAGGCCAAGGCCTAACAAAGTTGATGGAAGAGATGGAAAAAGGGTTGATATGTCAAACTTACATGGATCAAGGGTTTATTTTGGGAATCTAGTATTAATATGTGGTTTATTATCTCCTTGAAAATCACTTCCCAGAAGATTAAATGAATCACAAAGAAGAGCCTTGAGGATTAAAAGAAATTCCTATATGTTGAAGAATGGGAAATTATACAAACCCAACTACGATGGTTTGTATGTGAAGTGCTCGGATAGGAAAGAAGAAAAAAAAGTCTCAACTGATTTTCAAAACAAATATGGCACATGTCATGGATATACTAAAGCTACTACTCACCAGATCCTTAGATCAAGATACTACTAGCCAACTCTATTCAAAAACACAAATGAACATGTAAACTCTTGCCATACTTGCCAGACTAGTGCCACCCATGAAAGAATCCATGCAATTCCTTTGCAGCCAGTATATGAGGTATGTTTTTTCACCCAATGAGGCTTCTATTTGAAGTTGGTACCATTAATCTACCATCCTTTGCAGGTCATGGGTATATTCTAACAATAAGGGACTATTTCACGTGCTAGACAAAAGTACAGACACTGAATAATTTCCCTGCTGAAGCGGTAACCAATTTTTTTTGGATGAATGCATTATAATAAGATTTTGAATGCCTTTTTATCTGGTACGTGATCATGCACCCTCATTTTCCTCTGCTAAAATTACACAATGGGCTTTCAAAAACCAGGTTATTCTCAAATTCTCTTCCAAATATTACTCATGAGGAAATGACATGGAGTATTCCACAAATAAAAAATTGACAGTTGTAATTAAATGTCTCTTAGATGAAAATCCTAGAGATTGGCACACATAGTTGAAGTATGCCTTGTAGACCAATCGATTTAGATTAAAAAATGCCTTAGGAACATCCCCCTACCACCTAGTATATGGTCTATAACCCATTTTTTCTATGAACCTAAAGGTACCATTTTTAAAATCTATAGATCAGTACATTGAAGGTGAGAATATGGTGCAGATCCAACTCATGAACCTCTTTAATTTGGAAGAAAAAAGAACTTTGGCCCTAGATCATGTATCAAAACATTAGGCTATTATCAAGAGTTGGTTTGACAAAAGAGCCACTATAAAAGCTTTCGGGATTTTTGACCTTATCCTCATGTGGGATAAGGAAAAAAAAAGTGGGGTAGCCATACAAAGTTTGAAAGATTGTGTATTGGCTCATATCAGATAGGAGAAATCTTGGGAGAAAAAACTTTTAGAATCAATACTTTGGATGGGGGGTTGGTTCTATTGCTAGTTAATGGCCAGTTCCTCAAACATTATTTTGGCTCCTGAAAGAAGGGTGCCCTTTTGCCCCATGTATCATAGTGGTTTAGGTTTTCCTCTTTGTTTGTTTTTTGCATCTTTTCCTCTTTTGGGTCTTCATGTTTGGGGGGTCAGTTTATTTTTTTGGGTTTTCCCTGACAAGTGGTCCATCCCAACTGGTCCTAGATAAGAGGTAGAGGTATTTCTTAATCAAAATTTCTAAAGAGAAGTATATTGCAAGAAGTTGTACTAAGGGATCAGAATTGGTGATACCTCTTGTTGGCAATCAAGGTAATGGTCAAATGCTAATCATCCTCAACCACAAGATATATTAAGGTATGACACTAGAGACACTGATCTCCTGGGTAGATGTTAGTTAGATTCAGTACCAACATGTTGACTCAGGTATCCACCAAGCCTAGAAGCCTTCTCCATCTACAACCTGACTCAAAAGAAGAAGAGGAAGAAAAAAGGAAAAGAATAAAAGGAGGAAAATAAGAAATCAAAATGAATCATTCAAAGTAGTGGTCATCATGGTGATCAAAATCTTATTCCAAGGTAGCACACTCTAAGAGTTTCCTAGGTTTACCAAAAGTAATAAAATAAAGGTATTCAAGAAGTAGCATAATCAAACAAGAAGTGGCTCAAACCGGTCACCAGTCAAGAAAGAAGAAATAATTCCAAAGAGAATTCTCCAAATACTTCAGCTTCAAATATCATTAGGAGACAAAGAAGGGTGGCTCTATCAATCTCTACTGAGGCTATGGATGTTTGGTCGTTATTAGAGAAAGGTTAGATTAGTAATTGAGGGAAAATTTGTTGGGGCTATGGACACTTGACTAGCAACAGAGCTCTTCCTGGGAAGCCCTTATCACTATTGTGAAGGTTGGTTTTGGATGGTATTCATCTAAGTTATCTTTCTCAAAAGTTCAAAAGAATGAACACACAAGTACATACACTAGAAGAAATAAATAAACAATTCAATTTTGATAGTTAGTGAAATAATATTTTGACTAATGATTCTTATGTTTGATTTATTGCAAGACAGGTCTCCAGGAGTTATTTGCTGATAAACAAATGCCTCAATCATTTCTCCTTTTGTCAGGGATATTTGCTGTAGTTCCACAAAACACACCTCATTTAAGCCCCTTGGCCTAATGGGGACCCCCCTTTCTTTTGGTATTTTTCCCTTTTAAGTGGTTTAAATTCTCTCAGGTTAAGTGAGACCAGGTATCTGGTGAGTCAGATTAAAGGCCCTTAGGGAGGCTCCTGATAATTAGGTATCATCTTGGTTTCCTTTTTAGTCTTCCCCCCCCTTCTAGCTATTATCTTTAGTCCCTTTTTTTTTTGTTTTTTCACTAAGTCCTTATGACTTAGTTTTTTTTTCCTTTTGGACTTTTGGGGTTTCGGAGGTACCCATACCTCCAAAATACCAAAATTCTCAAAGTTTGTGGATTTTTTACCCTTTTGGACTTTTAGGATTTTGAAGGTACCCATACCTTTGAAACACTGAAAGACTAAAATTTTTGGTTTTTTTGCCCTTTTAGAATTTTGGTGTTTCATAGGTCTAGGTACCTCCAAAACACTGAAATGTTGAAATTTGAGCATCAAAACTTAGGATACGGGTCTCAAACTTTCGCAGTCCAACACTCTGACATTCCTGATAATGTCAGCGTGGTATTAGCCTATAAAAAGGGTTTTTGAATTCTTTTTTCTCATTCTATGATTTGTTTTTCTCTTAATTTCCAACTGCACAGTGAATAAACACCTCTAGTGACTCATCTTCATTGCTCTTTTGCACCCTCTTGCGAGTCATCTTAGCACTCATCAATAGTTTCAAGGCTTGATCATCACAGTTTTTTTTTTTCTTGTAGCCTTTGAGGTAGGGTTTGCATTTTTCGCCCTTTTCCTTTTGTTTTCATAATTTATGTATCTTCCTTTTTCCTTTCTATCTGTATCTATTTTTTTTTTTGGTCTCATTTAGCGTCTTAGGTTAGTTTTTGTCTTTAGGGTTTTGTCCCTCCTTCAGAGTCTTTGGAGTTCCACGATCAAAAACTTTGAAACTCCCACCCGAAGCTTGGCTTTCACCAAGGGTCAAGGAAAATATCTTCCGTGTTTTGATTTTTCACACACTGAAATCATCATTCACCTCCAGCATGCCGAAAGTGAAAAGAACCATGGGCCTCATAATTGAGTAATTCCTTGAACCCCTTCATAGTTTCACACTTTCGATGTTTTGCATGGTGAAAAAGCTTATTGACTCTAGTACATCGAAGGTTTGTAACTTTCCAGCATTTCACTATTTTAGACTTTCACACCCCAAGCATATTTTTAAACTGTGAAGGTCCAAAATTGCAAAAAGTCCAGGGGATTAGGTTTTTCACTCAATCTCTAGTTTTTTGGTGTTTATTTCTGGGTTAGGGATTCCTTTCTTTGCTTATCTTTAGATTAGTAGATTTATTTTATGCTTTCAATAATGGATAGCTGACACCACTGTTTGCATGTAGAATGTGGGAAAAGACAACAATTTTTCCAATGAAGTACCACTTAAAAGGGTGGGGAACCTACATTGTGATATCGTAGATACCTACATTGGACACCTAGATTGGGATTCATTCCTAAGGCATTGTGTGAATCTAGTGGGAAGATTGTCAAACTATACTACAATGGTCTTGGTGGGTCTGGTAAATGCAAAAGCTCATCTAGTCTCCATCCTTTCACCAGATTTAATTATGACCCTAGCTCATCACTAGATCTCAGATGAAAAAGTGGTGAAGAATGTGGCCAAAGATATTGTATTAGATCTAAGACTAGATACCATAGAAGACATTTTCCATCTAAAAAAAGGGCTCGATTACTTATACCCAATCACCAAGGTGAGAGGGATGAGGTTTTTTTTAGGAATAAAAATCCACAAGCACAACTGAGAGGGGGGTGAATCAGTTGTGATATATAATATTAAACTTTAAAATTTATAAACCAAAACTGCAATGAAAATGATAGCACAATAAATGCCAACACAATACTTGTTGTCAAGGAAACCCTATTAAAGGTAAAACCTTGGTGGGAATTAGCACCCACAAATAATGTACTGAGAGTATAGTATCCATGTTAAAATATTTATCTCTATTAGGAGCTTATTACAACATTACAGTACACAGTCCTTGTTAGGAGACACCCCCTACTAGGAGTCAAGAAAAGTAGTAGGCTCACTGCCCAAGCATACTGCCCAAAGAAGGTTAAAGCCACCCTCAAGGATTCACAATCCAAACAAGTGTATATAGGAAATAGAAAATCCAATGAACTATCTGATAGAAACTGTCTTTTCTTGGTCAATTCCAATGAAGTATTCTTATCACAAACTCTGCTCTACATCTAGCAGAAAAAAAAGCCTCGCAGCTTATACTTCTCTTCCTTTTGAATCTCTACCTCATCTTTCCAAAATGAAAGATCACTCATATATACCCTATTAAAATGATTCCTTAGATTAGGAATTTAAGCTTTCCTAATACACAAATAATTAATTAGGTCGGCCAATTAGGCTTTCCCAATATAGAAATAATTTTTTAACCCCTTTTTAAGATACACACGGTACCTATAAAAATTAAACATCAATTACAATCCATCAGTTATACTCCAAGATCTGCAATCCACACTCACAATTTATAATACATGCTACAAGTCTGAAGTCAGCCAACAAAATAGGTCTCCTCTAGAATGCATGCCATAGCTGACATCACTAGTAATTTCACAATAATCAATCAGTAATGAACATTCTTTAATGTGTCCTCAGTTATCCGATAAGCTCGCGTGCACTGAAACATCTTTATCTGTAAGATATACATAAAATATACAGACCTTCTCTATCAAGCATTACTATCACAGTCCAGAAACTAGTCTTCACTAAATCATCTGTAACATCACCAATATGTAACCTTAAGTCAAGCAACCTTAGAAATAATGTCATCACACATCCTTCTTCATATCCCTATATTCAATCATACTGAAACATTCGTACAGTGTCTGTACACTTTCGTCAGTCAATTAACTAGTCTATCCTCTTCACAGAAACATATGTTGACATCTGTGACAAAACATGAATATCAACAACATGAATAGTATCCAAATCTAATATCATCCAAAAATATCCCCCTTTGGCATTGATGGAAACATATGGGAAAATCCATCAACCCAAAAAGTACTTTCTGTCTCAATACAATCTTCTCAATATCCTCAACACAAATCTCCCCAAAATAGTAGGGATTTTCACATAGAATCCTTCCCCCTTTAGAAGCAATGGAAAAGGGTTCCATAACTCAACTATAATCTTTTGTAAGGTGTAGCTTTTTCAAATCTTCATGTCCAACAGCCAGGTGTAAGATCACCCAAATGTGCTCTAGTTTTCCTGCAATCACTCCCCCTAAGGAGTAGATCCATACATCAAGTCCAAAAAATGATATAGCTCTGAAAGTCACTGGATTGATGCATATCTACATCAATTAATTATCACAAGGAGGGGCTCTGACCCCAAGAATGCTTCTGAAATACTAAAAATCATCTTTTGGCAAAGGTTTTGTAAATATATCTTCTATTTGATCCTTTGTGCTAATATACTCTAGTTTAATCTCTTTCTTTGCTACCTTCTCCCTCAAGAAATAATACTTAACAGAAATAAGTTTAGTCTTTGAATGTATTATAGGATTCTTTGACATATTCAATGTACTAGTGTTATCACAATGGATAACCACTGGCTCTTCAAAAATTATTCCAATGTCCTTCAGCATTTGTTTCATCCAAACAACTTGTGTGCAATTTATCATAGCAACGACATACTCTGATTCACCAGTAGATTGAGAAATACAGTTCTGCTTCTTTCTTAACCAAGAAATCATCCTTTTCCCAAGGAAAAATGCACCACCACTTGTACTCTTTCTATGATCCACATTACCTTCCCAATCAGCATCAGTATAAGCCTTCAAAATAAATTCATCTTATTTTTCATTCCATAATCCATATTTTGTTGTTCCTTTCAAATATATGAAAATTCTTTTCACAACAACAAGGTGTGTCTCTTTAGGCTCTGCCTGATATCTTGCCACAATTCCAACTGCATTGGTAATATCTAGTCTAGTGTGAGTTAGATATTGTATACCACCAATCCTAGATCTATACTTTGTCTAAAAAACACTTTGATTCTCATCATTGCTAGTCATTTTGTATCCAGTCACCATCGGTGTTCCAATATGTTTACAATCTTCCATTCCAAACTTTTTCAACATTTCCTTAAGATACTTGGTCTGAGATATAAAAATTTCATCTTACTTTGATTTACTTGCAAATCAACAAAAAATTTCATTTCACCAAACATTGAAATCTCAAATTCATTTTCTATTTCTTTAGAGAAATTCTTACTCATCTTATCATTTCCTCCAAAAATGATATCATCAACAAAAGCTTCTATGATTAAGATTCCATCTTCATCAATTCTTAAATATAAATTACTATCTGCATTACCTTTTCTAAAACCAAGAGGAAGAAGATACTTGTCTAGTCTTGCATACCATGCTCTCGGTGTTTTTTTCAGTCCATACAGTGCTTTCTTCAACTTACAAACCATGTCTTCTTCTTCAGATAAAGGAAAACCATCAGGTTTCTCAATGTATACTTCTTCTTCTAGATCACCATCCAAGAATTTTGATTTCACATCCATCATATATACTTTAAAGTCTTTATGTGCAACATAACCAAGAAATAATCTCACAACTTCCAACCTAGCAATAGGAGAAAATGTTTCTTCATATTCTATGCCTTCTTGTTGTGAGTAGCCTTTACACACCAATCTAGCCTTGTTTCTTACCACTGTTCCTTCCTCATCCATCTTATTTATGAAAACTCATTTAGTTCGTATCACATTTTTTTTCTTAGTTCTTGGAACCAATTCCCAAGTATTGTTTTTATTTATCTATTCAAGTTCTTCTTCTATAGATTTAGTCCATGATTCATCTCTACATGGTTCATCAGTAGTTTTCGGTTCAACTTGAGAAATCAAACAAATTTCTTCTCTAGTTCTAGATCTATTCATCATACCTTTACTTGCATCACCAATAATTTGATCTTCAGGATGGTTCTTCTTAACATACCTCAGAGTCTTTGGAGTCTCAGTAACCTCAATCAATTCATCTTTAGTTTTATTTTCAATCATCAAAGGTTCTTCAGGTTCTATAGTGACCTCTTTCATCTCTATAATCTGACCATGGTCATATATTCTTTCTTGAATCTGAAAATTTTCATCTCTCCTCACATTAGAACTTTCAATAAACTTTCTCAACCTCATATTGAAACATTTATATGCTTTTCTCTTAGTAGAATAGCCAATGAAGATTCCTTCATCACTTTTAGCACCAAACTTCCCTATCTCATCATCTCTTTTGATATAACTGTGCATGTGTATTTGGGAACCTATTGAGAAACACACAAACACTCAATAAGTCATTGCATTAATCCAAAAGGTTAGATAAAACATTCAAAACCACTAATATCGACCTATTGTCTGCTAACTAGGAGGAGTGTAACTAGTAACATATCAGCCCTTAGAATATGATACAAATTACTGATGAATACAACCTAGCATGAAGGATTTTTAGATTAAAAACAAGCTAAAAAGATGATAAAGTATGCATTATAGCTCTAAAAGTTGAAATGAAACAATGCAAAAGCATGAAATAATAAGTGAAATATGATTCTAGGATTAATCTAGCAGCATAACAATGCATTTAAAATGTAAGGTGAAGGCTCCTTTACTCTCAAAAATGGCTTCTATTTATAGAAGAATGAGAGAGAGAGAGAGGGGAGACAAGGTGAATTAATGAGTGAAGGGGCTCATTAATGAAGGTGTAAGAACCTTTACTGCCCAAGGCATTAATAAGGCATGGGAGAGACATAGGATTAAGGCATCTTCATTAATAAGGCATTAATGAAAGCCTTAAAGAGGCAAGGGAGGATGTAAGAGGATGGCTTGAGAAAGTGGACCTTAA
>MU225615.1:1818360-1839673 GCA_018584345.1 Thuja plicata | reverse complement strand
CATCCTCATGAGTGATATTTAAATCATCAACAAAATCAATGAACTTTCTTAAATGTGTTTCACAAGAAATAACATTGTTACCTGCGAACTTTGGGAGCTTTTCTCCTATATCACCCACATCTTTTGGAAATACATTTGGGTATCCAGGGATACCAATGATGTTAAACTATTTATACCTTTCAGTATGCAATGGTTTTCTTTGAAAACTATCATTCTCTTTAAAAGTAGTAGCTTTTGCTTTGAAAGCTGTAGTATTCTCTACTCCCGAATATTTGGAAGACTACAGAAAATATATTTTCCTCTTCATTTCAATTGTTGCAGCTTCCATTTTTTCCTTTTCTAAAATTTTTTCCATGGTCTCCTTTTCAATTCTTAATTTCTTTAAATCAATATCCAATTTGGACATTTGCTCTGTTAAAGGCTTCTGAAACCTAGGTTCTTCATTTCTGTATTGAGTCATTTTTTTCTTACCTTTGTCCTTCTGTGAACTAAAAGCTTTATGTGTAAGTGGTATTTCTTGGTCCTTTTGAGACCTTTCTACATTTCGTGTAGTTTGATATCTCAAAGATCTTCTTTTATTTTTGTCAATATCTCTTTTTTAATGTTTTTTCTCTTTTCTAAGCTCTCTCTCCCTTTTCATTTGTTCAATAAGGGCAAGATGTTTCATGATGACTGCCTCTTCTTTAGCAAGCCCATCATAGGTGTTTTCCTCAAATTCTAAACTAATTGTTTATGTTTCCCTCTCACTAGAAGTGGAAGTAGCTATAGATGTTTCTAATACTTTCTCTGTAGCTTCCTCATATTCTGAAGTATTTCCTCCACGAATAGACTGATTGTTACCTACTTCTCTCCTAGTATTATTTTATTTTTCTCTTGGAGGAGTTTCATTTATGTTGACTTGGTTTTTTTTTCTTCTCCAAGACATTTACATTTTTGAAGTTGAAGCAAATCCACCATCTAGTGCAACTTCAGGATCCTTTCTAGCCTTTGACCTAGTATTCATTTTGAAAGATTTTACTTAACTTCTCACTGATCACAAAGATTAAATTTAGAGTCGCCACCCAACACTTATTTGGGATAGATCAATACTTATTATCTACAAATGAAATAATTGAAACTTTAGAACACCGGAGAGTCCTAAATACTTCAACAAGATCTTACAAACTCTAGATGTCCCCAGAAGAGTCACCAATTTGTTAAGGTTTTTTCTTGTAGGGCCTCTAAAATGCTTGAATAATTGAATAACTCTATGACTCCCAATGCCTTTGAAACTCAAACTCAAGCAAGATAAAACACTAATTGATGAGGTATTTTGATAACACTGGGGATACCTATTATCACCTCATTCTTTTTGAGATCCACTCACTCAGGTAGGTTTTACCTATGATTGATTACTGACTTGACAGTATCTTTAGAGTGGATTTTGCTTATGTGCTGAATGCTCTATTCCTATATAGATATATAGATGACAATGCAAATAACTATGATTACTCTGAGGAAAATCTTAACAATCCAAATCATTATCTTGATGATAACAGACAGCAACATAATAAGGAATTTCATCTTTCTTTCCTTTTACAATTCTTATGAATTTAGGAGGAATAACGTATTTGATTTTCTCTTTAATAAATCAACAAACTCCAACTCTAAACTCTGTGAATATAATTGATTTTAAATATATGCTCTGAAGGTAATTGATTTTGAATAGTTTTAAATATTTTGGATGATGATGGATTACAAAAAAAGTTCTGGACTAGTGCTTATCCCTGGGCTATAGAATCAAAAGGTATAAATCCATAGAGATAAACATATGTTATATCAAATCCCTGTCACTCCCACAATGTTATATCAAATCCTCAATTACTACAGTACTCTCTGAAACTACTCACAAAGTTTAATTCTGCCCTTAGAAGAAACTTCCAAATAACTAGAAAGCTACCTTATAGCCAATATGTTTAACATGCCTTAAAAATTAAACATAAAAGAGTACACACAATAAATAAAGAGGCAATAAAAATATAGGATACAGTTGTACTATATTTTATTCATAAATTTTGTTTCAATACATATCAAGGCTAAAAGCTCAAAAAACACAGACTAAAATCTAGAAGTCTGGCTTGCCAATATATTTCATCTCTCTTCAAAATTATTACATTTGATCTATATATAGGTCTTAAACCATCTTGGAGTCCTTAAGGTAAGGATGAAAAAAGCTTTGGATGGTTTGAGAAACCTAACCCTAAAAATATAGAAAAGACAAAAAACAAGAATTTTCAAGCGGTGGGAAGACAAGAATAAAGGATGAAATCTGATCTTCTTTTGTCTTCACGTGAATTTTGGTGCCTTAGTCTGATAGTGTTCAGGATAGTATCTGAAATTTGTATTGAGACCAAGTGACTTCCATTTTGGGCTAACCTACACTTGTCCTTTATGATTACTAACCTCCCTGTGCTCAATGATTAGGCGCTAAGTGTTCCTTTCTATTCTTTATCAAGGACATTCTATTTCAGCAACTTTCTTTTTCTTCGGTTTTGTCTTCAAATCCCATGCTGTCACATCCTCCTCTGTAGGCCAGTTGAAACTATGAATACTCTATAGTTGTGGTTTCTATCTTTCCGATCTCACATCAGTTATGCCTTTGACATCCTTTAAGAATTTATTCATGTCAGTTTCTGCTTTAAAAGCCTCATCCAAAATCTTATTGAAACCTTCCATATCAAGATCAAAATCTATGATAAATACCTCTTTACTAGGAATTCTTCTATCAAATTTATTTCTCCAAGCCTCCAAGGCCTTAATTTGACTATCTTCTCCCTTAAGTGCAGGAATAAATCTATTGAAACTCGGTCCAAACAGGCTCATCTTTGCCTCTATCTGATTTAAT
The DNA here is from genome assembly GCA_018584345.1 of Thuja plicata. Lineage (NCBI taxonomy): Eukaryota > Viridiplantae > Streptophyta > Pinopsida > Cupressales > Cupressaceae > Thuja > Thuja plicata. The sequence continues at coordinate 1,836,789 of MU225615.1, read as the reverse complement.
TACCTTTAAAGAAAGGTAAATTCACATTTAGTTTCTTGATCTCATCCTCTACCTCTGTCACAATCTCTGGCAGATCTGGCCTATGTGGTTGTAAAGAAACCAACCTCTCAAATAGTTGTATCCTGGAAGACCATGTTGTGAAAAAATGAGTCAAAATAGAGATGTACCCTGTCACCTGAACATGTAAAGTATGTAATTTATTGTATGCATTTAGGATTATGTCAGTTTTATCTTTTAAGATATCAATCCTATGTTGAAGTATATTCAACGATACATTTATGGAAATTTCATTATCTTTCTAAGCCATATCATATGTTTTTACTTCTTCTCCTGTTTCAAACTTTTCCTCTATATGCGGAGGTAATTATGAGGGTACATATACCACTTTTGTCTTTTCCAACAATTCATTAGTCAATTCAGCAATTACCTTATCTTGCTGATGAATCTTGATGTGCCCTAGTTCTCTATCCTTAGCCAGGGCACTAGCATCCTCTACCAGGATACCACATTTCTCAAATAATTTTTTTGTTTTATCTTCATCCAAATGTGCCCAGTGTGTCATTATTTGGGAAATCTCCACATCACCTATGTTCTGAACTGTCCATACCATTTGGTTTCCCACCATGCTGTCCTGAATATCCAACAATTGAGGCTTCTGGTCTTTAGGACATAGACTCCACATGGAAAATGCTTGGGAATTTGGACTATATCTGAATCCCTTGATCATATCACCCATTTGAATCTCAGTGGTCATTTTTAAATCTGGTTGCTTTCATATTTGATTTATTATAAATGTTGAGGCTAAATCCCAACCTTCAACAAGCAACATGCCACTTTCTAATACTAATCTTCTGGCTTCTTCAGGAGTAATGTCCTTAGTTTTAGGACCATATGTTTGTAGATCTAAGAGAGCCTCATTTGTCATTGCCTCTTCACCAGCTATTTTCAATTTCTCTCTGATCTATTCCTACTTTCGCCATCTAAGGAAATGTTTGAACTCATCAGTTTTTATGAAATTATCATCTTTCAAAAACTATTGTTGATGGATCAATCTCTCATATATACATGTTCTAAGGGGAAACTCTATGTTTTCTTCTACCTCTTGCTGCAATTTCTTTCCTTTCCTGATCTCCTTTCTCAAATTATGATCATATACTCTATTGCCAGTAATAAGAGCACTTAATCTATCCTTTTTTTCTCTCCTTTCTTATGTAAGCCCTATCATGAGATGTCTAACCAAGATCAACTTTTTGCCTCTTGGAAGTGGGCTCTTCTATATCATCAGGCTGAGAAACTTTAGTCAAGTCTATAATATGTCCCTCTTCTCCTTGTGCCTGAACTACTTCTGCAACATTTTGTTGTGGTTGATCCATATGAGGTGGACTAACATATTCTTCTTCACTTTCATCTTGATATTTAGACTCTAAATATTTAGGTTCTTGTCCTCCCTTTTTTACATCTAGGCATCTATCCAACTGTTCATAGAGTGTGTAAAAGTTGTCCAGCATAGCTTTGATTTTATCAAAATATGGCAAATCAGGGTAAAATCCTCCAAATGCTACTCCTTTTCTTTTTATCTATTTTTCTAAATTCAAAAGCTCTTGGATTTTTTCTCTTCTATCCCTCACTTCTCCTTCATCAAATATAATCCTAGTTGCATCCTCCTCCACACAATTACCATGCACATATGTATTTGGTATGGTAGGAATTAGGAGTCTCTTAGCTCCTGTAATGAATCCCTCTGGATCGACATATCTATACAGTGTTGCCCCCATCTTACAAATTTCTAGCCATTTACTTACTAAATCAATGGCACCTTTACGAATTGTAAATTGAAATATCTTAAACTATCTAGGGGTTAATGTCCCCTTCCTATGTGGTGCAAAGTGTTCGTTATAAGTTAACAAAAGCTACCAAATAAATTCCATTTCTCTAACTCTTGATGGTACATGATATGGTAGGACATGGGGAGGATGTGAGCATCCATACACTCTAATCATAGTGAAATTCTCCTCTAAATAGAAGTCTCCCCAATTGTGGTCACCTTCCCACTTGTCAACATACTCACATAGTCTCAGCAGTTGTAATACTTTCACCAGAAGTCTAGTTTTTTTGACACCTAAGCTCTACATCAAAGGGTAAACAATCCATTTCTCAAATTCGCAAAAATCACAGTCCTTGGCATTGGAATCCCATATCTTAATCCAAAATTGGATAGGATTATGATAGTTATGATGAATTCTTTGGGGATTTAAGTTGTTCACGTCCATGATGCCATAATTAAAATGCAATAAAAGATGCATCAAAATAGAATAGTGTAAGAATTTGGGATCTTTATCCTTCTTCTGTATGGCCACACACCCTTCATGCATCCTATCAATGATATATTGAATGTAGTCATAACAGATGCTGGAATGTACATCTTGTAGATCTAAAACCATCATCAAAATCCCAACATTTATCTTCTCAGCTCCTCCATCCCTAACCAGTACCTTACACAAAGCATATCCAATGTATTTGATATAAAAATGTAAATCCTTGAAACAATAAGGTGCAGTTCCTGGTAAAGGTACAATATGGTTTCTGACCTCTTTAAGGATATGTTTCTATAATTGATTCCTAGCAATTCTAGGTTGTAACCTGTATATTTCCTCTTGCTTTGTGATGTTAATCTGAGTAGACATGGTACTATACAAGCCAAAGGCTTGCATAAAAGAATTCCTATTCAAAATTAATAATGTAGTACCATCACTCTTTTTAATTTTCTTTGATAAGGGGTCATAATGGTTTGCTAGACCTAGAAATAAGTCTACATCTACGAAAACATCAGGAAATTTTAACCTAGCCACACCACTGGTCCAAGGGTTTGATATTGGTATGGCCATATCAACATTATTATAAAAGTAATTGTAAAGAGAAAAACTTGTAGACCCTGGTGTCTGGGCATCTCTAATATTGCAGTACTCATCTGCCAACATGTTGGCATTTTCCCTCTTGTTTTGTGTAGATCCAGGTAATAGCTTCAAGAACTCATCAGAGAAATTCCTCTTTCCCTTAGCATCTTCATCCACATCGTCACTCTTCCCACTAGTAGATGCCACAATAACTACTTTACTCATCCTGTCTTGTTCTCCACCACCTTTTCACCGATATTGGAACAAATCTTCTCCCAGAATACCTTTCCCTTCTCTGTGCACTGAAAAATAACTCAAGAACTTTGAAAACTTAATAATCACCTTGAAATTGATGAAAACTTTACTGAATTAACAATTCTTTCTTCTTAAATGAAAATTGAGGCCACTCAGCGAATTAGCATTAGAGCTGAAATTCGATCTGGATTTGCATAGTAAGTTGTATGTATCAGATCACACCTGCTTATTACTTTCTAACCATTGTATCAGTTTAAATCCTTTAACTAGGTTGACCTAACAGTCATTGTATAAATCCTTTGAATAAGGTGACATTCAAATTGGAATGTTCTAAGTCCCCTAACAAGGCCACTCCTAACAGGGTGATTAAATCCTTTAACCAGGTCACATTTGATAGTGTGTTTTGTAACCTTTAACATGGTTGGCTCCTTATAGGGCATCACTTTAGAAGAGTGAAATTTTGGTAGCATGTTACTGGTGGTTTTTCCCATATTGGGTTTCCATGTTAAACCATGGGATCAAAATGTGTGAATGTTATTGTTGTGTTTTACTGTTAAGTTTCTACAAGCTTATTTCATTAGTTTAGTAAACTGCACAATTTTGTTGTTTATTGTTGCTGAGCAGATCTAAGTTGTTGAAGTTGGTTTAAAGTTTTATATGGGCACATATGGACCTGAGGATAATTGATTCACCCCCCCGCCCTTCTCATTTATTCTAAATTCATCCTAACACTTAATTGATTTGCATACACAAGTAGAGTAGTAATATTATTATTTTTAAAAAGAGGAAACCATACACAAATAGATGTGTATTTTCATTCATAAGGGAATTTTCTTTGTAAGTTACATCCTCAACATTATTATTTAGATAGGTTTCATGTTTTCAAATACAATAACAATAACCTTTCAAATTACTACCTCTCAATATTGAACTCAATGTATTTTCTTTTTCCTCTTTCCAAAAGATAATATACTATGGAAAAACTTCCAAATTTATTAAAGCACAAATAAAATTTCCAGCTTTAATAAAACAACAATTAAAATGCAAAACCAGATTTAATAAAACAACAAATAAAATGCTAGCGGACATTCTTTGTTATGTAAATAAGATATACTTATACTCTTTTATACATATAGCTGCAAATATAAGTTTGGATGCATTTTAGGAATTGAAACCCTCATGCCATGATATCCAAATTTCTTCCCATACAATGCCATTAAAACTATATAGAAACTAATAAAATACTTCTTAAAATAGCAAGAATTCTACTTAATAACCTTGATACAAATTTCTAGTCTTGATAACTTTTACACAAACATTTACAAAACCACACATGCCTCCACTATCATAACCAAGTTTAACTCCAATCTCCTAAAGCTCCTAAATCTGCAATAAGAAATAAGGAAACAAGAAGACCATAGGGTTTCTCTCCTCCCAGCCTAGGTCTTTACAAGACCATCCCTGAGCTAGGGGAACCAAGATTAAATAGGTTTCACAAGGAACATAAGCGTGCAACATTCCACATCACACCACAAAATAGATACCCATTTAAGGCTTGCACATAGGGTCTCCTAATGACCCATTAATGGGGTGAAGGAGAACAAGCACTATAAATATATAAACCATAACAAGTGGTATATTACCTTCAAAAGGCCTATAAAAATAGCAAGCTATCTTCTTACTTTATAACTCACAAAAATGCCTACACTCTTCACCCCAAGGCTTCTCTACCCTCCCAAGGGTGAGATTGGCCTTGCACACTCAAACTACATACAAGAAAATGAGACAAAGAAAAATTCCATGAAAACATTATCACAACACAATCTTCTCCACCACAATTTATAACTCTCAAATCACAAACATGAACAAAACATCCTTGCACAATAACATCTACCACAAAATATATTTCATACATGAATTAGCTAAAAACATGGAGATAGTGCAACCAACATTGATCAAGTAATGGCACAAATGAGGTTAATGATAAGCTTCCATCCCTAAGTCCTTCTCCCTCTTTCCAAAAAAATCCTCTAACTCTTATTTGTCTCCAAATATGGAGAGTGGGTGAACAACCAAAATTTCTCCAAACTTCCCCCTAAATGCTTTTCCCACACTTCCCAAACTTCCTTAGGTAGAGTGTGTATTCTCATTGGTTGGTCTTCCCAAAATCTTACACACTTTTCTACCAAAGGACAAGCTCTCACAATTTTATTTTGGTCCATAATGGGAAAACCAACTTTTGGAAGGGCTCAAAACACCTACCTAGGTTGTCATATGGTCAAAAATGACCCTAACCCATAGGTATACCAAGTGGGCCATTTAAAAGGGCCTAAACTCAACCCTAGGAGTCCTTTTAACCCATCAAAAACCCTTATCAAACTCACCCACGAAAATCAAGTGATGTGACCATTCCTAAGGCTCACTAACCAAGTGGGTACACATGGGAATCCTACAAGGTACTCTCCTAGGTTTGGTTGCAACCAATCTCCACGCAAAAGGGACATGTCATTGCCACTAAGCACAACATAGGTGTCAAATGACACTCACACACACACATACACATCACAATACGCATGGCGTGTCCATTTGAAAACACATAACCATAATTAACATTTAATAACAATTAAAACCATACACTTCACTATTAAAAAATTAAAACACATCACAACGAGGCTTTATCTCTCTCATAAAGAGCAACATTGGTTTGCACTATTTTCACATAGGTTTAATCTTGATTCCCCGATTTAACACCATGGTCATCTTCCCTGCACACTAAATCTGAATATTAGTAGTCCAAGGAATAATATGCATCATAATGAAATATACTTTATTCAAAACCTCTACAAAGCTTCTACATAATCAAATTCACTTTTCACTATACATTCATAAGCATCCCTTAAGCATTTAACTTTCTTTTCATGTTAGAAATAATATTGCATCGTAACTAAATCAATTCACCATTCCCCATTTAATCACATAAGAATCAATTAGTCTTTCACATAATCATAACATTCATCGATTCAGTATCCATAATGCAAAATCCATAACTGTAACATAGTAATCTAATCTGACTAACCAAAGTATCTCTAATTATAATAAAGCATAACATTACCTTGCTAGCCTTTTAGTTTAACCAATCTAATATTTAGTTACATTATCCTTTTAATCATCAAAGCACCTATCATTTATCAGAATCCTGCAATTACCTTATCCTAATTCAATCCATGCAATACAAGCACCTAACTGTTAGTCATAATAATAAGTAAATCAATATGTCTTAATGCAACATAATGCTTCGTAGAGAAGTCAACATAAGCAAGAAGATAATAGGGTAGAATCTCGCGAGAGTACTACATGGTCATCGATGCAATAATGACTCAATCTACAACCCTCAGAGTGTTAGACATAAAATGGAAATGAGGGAGGAACTATATCATCCCCCCTAAGTCTCGACTTACTCCTAGAAGTCGTAAGGCCATCATTATGTTTCCAACTTTCTAGACAACACATGGGTGCTAGCTCTCCTATATAGGTTAGTATCTAAGGAACAAAACTATGTATTTTCAACATAAGAAACATTATAGACCAATTAAGTATTCGAAGGTTAGCTGCAAACACTCTAAGGTGCAATTTTCTTATTACAAGGTGCTCTTTAGTCTTCATTTTAGGCCCAAACATAACCTTTACAAGAAAATTTCTACTCATTTTATTTTTATTATCACATATATGGTTTAGAATGAACAATGGTTTTCACTAATCTCTCAATAATCCACCAATAGAAAGTAGACCAACTTATATAGAAAATACTCAAATGCCAACACTTTAACATAGCATACTAATCCATTCACTTAATTTCTTCAAAATTTGTCACAATTACATAAATCAAAATCAATATAAAATATTTTAATCATCAAAATTCTTTTGGATTCATACCCATCTATAGTAGGTTTACCATTCTAAGGAAACCCTTCCTAAAACAATTTTCAATTTTCCTATTAATTTAATCAACACAATGTCATCAAGACTAATTAAACATGGTAACATACATGCTAACAAACATACGAATATATTTCTATCTCTAAGATGCAGTAGTAAACATGAGTAGATATCCATTTACATAATCACACAATAGTCCACATCACCGACAATACACATCACAACACAGGGCTCAGGAGCAGCTCAAGCCAAAATGCTCCAGGGTACAATATACTAATCTCTTTTGAACACATAACCATAGTCTATGATATATGATCCAAAATACATGATACATACCTAACCAAGTGGCTTGATGGTGTTGGGAATGCACTCATATATGGCTCACACATACATATGGTGAGATTCCCCATACAAGTCCACGTGATCTACCCCTTGTTTATGTAAGGTGTTTAGCCTCCAAGGAATAGTCACCACTCTAAGGTGGGCATTGGATATTAGCTACATAATAGCCTCACGTACCCCCATACTCAAAGGTTTCCTACGTCTGCTTCCTCATATACACTCACCAAGTCAGCCTCCAGTATTCTTGGTGATGAAACACATTACTACAGATGGCTAGTAGTCAAATTACACCAACAAAACACTATTTTAGCTACTCAAAAATGAAATAAGTTATTAATTTCAACAATAAATTAAATTTTTTTTGAAAATATCACAAAATTAAATCATAATAACAATCTTTCTTAAAAATTTATGGCTAAACCATCACAGGAGAAGATAAACAAGTTGTTGACCCAAAGTTACCATGAAATAGCACAATACATCACTACGTGACTATATATAGCCACCTTACGAGGAAGGAGGAAACAAATTCTGGCTTTCACAATAGCCCTTCATGTGGTGACCCAATGGCCTACCATCCACATGGCGTGGGGTGTTCACCTTGGCAACACCCCACATAAGCTGGTACAAAATAAGCTTGTAACACACCCAGCATAACCACACACCAAGCAGAGAAGGCATGCACTGGTCGTATGCGCATGGAAATATTCCTTGTGTGTAAGGCACGTGCAGGTCACACCCCTCATAGAAATATCTCATAGAGATCATTTTCGTAGCTAGAGGTATACATGGCTAGGGTCCCCCCATATGTCTGTCATGTCTAAATAATCGAGTATCCATGGGTACCCCTCTACAAGCATACAAGCATCTCCAACATGCTCTACATCATGTAGGAAAAACAAAACATACATACAAGTATATATACTGCACCTTCACGTGTAACCACCTGAATTTGGTTTGTTCTAACTATGGACCCTATTTTCCCTAAGTATGATCATACCCTCGATTATGTCCAAACAACCCTGTTACTGCTTGGCATAATTCTTTAAATCAATTTAATATCCTAGGTGATTTTTATCACTGATTTATATTAACTATTATAGCCATGAAATTCAAATCAATTTCAACCAATCAAATCAAACCAAAATCAAATATGGCTATAATATTTAATTATAAAGGAATTAAATAAATTCCTAAATCAAATATTCACTTGCAATTAACCCATTTTCCTAGCCTATTTAATTTAATTAAAATGGCTATAGTTCCCTAATTATTAAAAAGCAATTTCATTGTTTAAATAATTAGTTCCTATGTTTCTAAATGAATTAAATAAGTTTATTTTATTTATTAATATTCCCCTAAACCCCAACCTAACCTATCTCAACCACTTCTACCCTGGGTTCTAACCCTTCTCAACCCATTCACCCATGCTAATCTAATCCTAATCCTAAATTCTTCTCTAAACCCACCTCCTAATGTTGTCACATTCCATTAAGGAATATTTAACAACTCAACCCACTTGAGAAATTCCACTTTCTCAAGCTGGACTTTCTTAAAGTCCATTTTCTCAAGCCTTTCTCCCATGCTTCATTAAGGCCCTCATTAATATCAAGACCTTAAGCCTATGTCTCTCCCATGACTTATTAATGCCTTGGGCATTAAAGGCTCTTACATATTCATTTATGAGTCTCCAAATTCATAAATGAACATTGTCCCCCCTCTCTCTCTCCCATTCTTCTATAAATAGAAGTCTATTTTGAGAGCAAATAAGCCTTCACCTTAGATCAAAAAAACATTGTTATGCTATTGAATTAACATTAGACTTATATTTCATCTTTCATTTCATGTTTTTGCATTGTTTTCATTTCAACTTTTAGAGCTAGATTGCATGCTTTATCATCTTTTAGCTTGTTTTTAATCTAAAATCCTTCATGCTAGGTTGTATTCATCACTGATTTGTAGCATATTCTGAGGGTTGATATGTTACTAATTACACTCCTCCTAGTTAGCAGGCAATAGGTCGATATTAGTGGTTTTGCATGTTTTATCTAACCTTTCAAGCTAATGCAATGACTTATTGAGTGTTTGTGTTGCTTTCATCAGGTACCCAAATACACAAGCACATTACTGGCGCCCACCATGGGGCTCAATTTTGATTTTAGCCTCATCTTCTAACACTTTTTGGCAATTTGCAGACTCATGAATCAGACACAGAATCGCAAATAAAATTGCAGGCTCGCATCTAGATATGCCATCGCACCGCGTAATTTCTGGATCGCATCCAGGATTTCCCAGATCATATCTGGTTTTCAATTGCATTTGATCAGCAAGGGCTTGTATCTGGAGAATAGGATCGCATCCCAAATACTACATCACATCTGGTTTTGAAGCTTGCCCATTTGATTTATCTAATCCTAACAAGTTTAACACATTGTGCTTTCTGTGTTTTATAGCCTAACAAGTGTTTTTAGGTACCTTTTGACAGGTTTCATGGAGTTGGATTAGCAAGAAACTAACATGGTTTTCGCAGGTTACCAAACCCCTTCCGTCTTGACTTCTATTTTCCTATTTTCACAAACTAAAACTATTTTTTTTTTTCACTTGATAAACAACTAGATATTATGCTCTTTTCCTCTTGGGGAAAATCAGAAAGTCAGACGTTGTCTTATCATTTGTGACAAAATTGGGAGTAACTGAACCACAAACAAAACTTTTTAATTCATTTTGGAAAAGTAATTGAACAAACACAAATCACTAAATATATGGGCTTAATGAACAAACACATTGTATAATTCTTTTGGCAATCAGTAATTGAATAAAAACAAACTCACTAAATATTTTTGGTTAATTGAACAAGGCAAATTTCCCTTTCAAGCATCTTGTTTTTATTAAAATAGGAACACTTAAAATCAAGCTCAACATAGCTTGAGGGAAAGAACATTGTTTTGAGTATTTGAGGAGAAAATGACATGGACTAGGAGAGTATGCTCTTCTTCTTTTGAAGAAACAAAAATATAGAACTCCTAAGCTTGCCAATCCTGGTTACTGTTCTTTTAATAGTAGAGGGCCAGCCGGTTGAGGAAAAAATCTCTCGAGAACGACCCAAGTGAGGACAGGTCTTACATTGACCCTTCCAACTCACTATAAATAGTTGCTTCCTTGTAGGCCAAAGCCTCGGAAGATGGAACTAGTTTTGTTCTTGGAATTTTGACATCATTCCTTGAACATATCAGGGTATATATAGAGCAGAGCCACTTCAATCTTGCTTGCGAGACTATATATATTTAGGTACTCATAGGGCTATAAGCCTCAATTTTTCCTTGTGCAATTCTATGGGGGATAGTTTGAAACGGATTTCCCAATAGTCTACAACACATTCAACTGAAATAATTCATGATTCATCCCCGAAAGGGTGATAATCTTTGTGCAAGGCAAAAAGTAATTTCCCCAAGACACTTGTCATATCATGCCCTCACTTATGTTTGGAGTCGGATAATACAACATCATGACTAGAGCCATTGCATGCTTGGTGATGGCTGTATTCTGATTAGCATTTGAGTGTGTGCCTAAGTCAATGAGCAAACGATTTTTATCCTCCACCTAGAGAATTGGAAAAGATGTGTGTTTGATTCATCCCTTTTAAACAAAGAAAAATTGTTTGACATGTCAGAAAGAACATTAAAAAGGTAAAGCTCCTCACAAACAATCTATAAATTTCATACCCTGGAGTACAAGTGTCTTTCACTCCCAACAAATACCTCTTGATACAATTTGAAGACAAAAAGATTCACATTCCTCAAAATACAAATTTTTCAAAATGGACTAAAAATGGCAAGTCCATCATAAGATCGCATCTGGGATTTCCTGAGTCATATCCTGTATTTAGGATCGTATCTGGTGCATTAGATTGCATTTAGTCAAGCATATAGTCGCATCCAATTTTCTAGGATCGCATCCAGGTTTCAGGATCACATCTAGTGTCATCAGAGGCTCATATATGGGAGCTCGCATCCTGGGCAGTGGGCATTTCTAGCAGTCTTTTCTAGGAAGTCTCAGTTGTTTTAGGTACCCTTTTTACCTTTTAGCTAGTCCCTGTTGTCTCTTCTAGTCTCCCTACTTTTATTTTAAAACACTTTCAAAATGTCTACCTTGCATGCTCAATCAGTCTTTCATGATCAGTTTAATACGCGTGATCTACCCATTCTCTATCAACAACTTGGTTCCCAGCTCACTATCAGGGCATTCTAACCCTCTGACACTGGAATCATTTACAACCACCAAACAAACAAACAGTTACTTCTACCTAGACACACCCACTTGAATGATCTGGAATCCTTACTAGTACTATTGGGAAACGTTGATGAAGTTGAGAAACAAACTTCATGGTTAACATAAGACGCAACAAGTACACAACTGAAGAATCCAAAGTACCTCCTAAAACATCACACTTTCAAGGATAAACTTCTCGCAATTCCCTATTTGATCTTGATTCACCTCAAATGGGTAACAACACTAATGATTGGAGTAAAGCCTTTGAGGGCTATGATGATGGAAAACAAGCACAATCTGTAGGCACAGAAGAAGAAGAAAGACCCAGGTTTGGACGTAATCCATTTGGGTCAGATAGTGATGAAGAAATCCCTGAAGATGAATATGAAAAGAAAAAACAAAGAAAAAGAGTCCACAAGCTATTAGAACAGATAATCAGAGATGACAAAGAAAAATACTTCCTCTATTTAGCATCCACGGGTGTCAAATTACCCCAGGACTATGATGTGAATGATCTCAAAGAAAAGGAGGTACCAAACCCCATATCCATCCTTACTAAACAGCTTAATCAAATGCAAACCGAGCTCACAAACCTCAAGAAAGAGAAAGAAAAACCCAAAACAAAATACTCTTTGGACACCATTTGCCCATTTCCTTTCGATAAGAGTATCACAATGGTTCCATTTCCTCCTAATGTGGCAAGACCAAAATATGAAAAGTACATAGGGGAAACTGATCCACATGACCATGTGAGAGAATTTTGTGCTCTTAGCATTGAGTACATGCATGAACCCACTTACCTCATGCAACTATTTCCAGGAAGTCTAGGAGGAAATGCCATGGAGTGGTTTTCAAAATTAAACCCTAAAGTCAAAACATTTGAGGAATTGATGCAATGGTTCATTCAGCATTACTCCTACAACATCCAACATGATGTCACCATGATGGATCTATGTAACACCAATAAGAAAATGGGGGAATCCTTTACACACTTCCTACAAAGATGGAGGAAGATCTTTGCACGATATTCAAGAGTCATCCCTGAAACAAAAAACATGGAAATCTTTGTTAATAATCTCATACCTAAATTGAGCTATGCTCTACAAATGCAATATTCTCCTAGCTTCGATAGGATGATTAAAAATGCTCTCTGTATCAAAGAGGTTATGGTCAAAAAGGGGGAGATCACCCTACAAAACGAAAACAAAGGTAGTAGCTCCAACTCCAAGCCTAAATGGTGGAAACAGAATAAAAATGTTGTCAATGACGGAGTGGTTGATGCTTCCAACATTAATTCTAAAACTAAAGCATTCAATCTTACCAATGGTATGCAAGCAAGTAAGGAGGCTAAAATAACACCTCCTATTCCCAAAACCAACAATGATAATGACAAGGGACGAACATGGAATTTAAAACCCCAAAGAACATTCACACCTTTGGGAGAACCTCTTGAGACCATCTTAAAAACATTGGTGGACAACAAGGTCCTTACAATTCCTGATTCTAAACCTTGGGAACCAATGGTCAAACCCAGATGGTGGGATGACAACTCTTACTGTGTCTTCCACAAAAACAAGGGACACAAGACAAATAATTGTCTCAAGCTCAAGCATGTTATCCAGGACCTCATTGAAGGGGGTAAAATCAAGGTGGATGGACACATTACAAATGAAGATCACACGACATTTAATAAACCATTTCCCAATTACAATCAAGGAGAAACATCCAAAGGGAAAGGTAATGAGGTAAATTACACCTATTCCAAAAATGACAATGTGATTAATATGCTCAACATTAAAAATGAGTCTATCAACATGGTCACCATCAAAGGAGCCTCATCCTCCACAAACACTGTAACCCAGAGCCAAGTACAGGTTACGATCAAGGGACCTCCAAAACAGATATCTACACCCAAGGTTCCTATTATCACAATACCTAAACCCAGAGAAAAACATGTGGTCACTATTCCTGGAGTGAAATATAACTTGGTGAATCAATTGCAAAGAACTGCTGCCAAAATTTCCATCTTCAAATTGCTCAAAATATCCACTGTGCATAGAGAAATCCTAGAACAAGCTCTACACGCTGCTAATGTTCCAAAGGATATAGATATAGACAAATTCTGAGCAATGGTCAATCACATCTCAGCGCCACATTACCTCTCCTTTTCTGAGGAGGATGACAAGTCATTGATCCATCCACACAATCAACCTCTCCATATCAAAGTTCTTATTCATAAATCCTGTGTTAGATGCGTATTGATAGATGGAGGCACTGGATTAAATATTTGTACATTGGATCTTGTTAGGAGGCTAGGCCTCTCAGAACAAACAATTGACTCTAGAAATAAAATAACCATCAAAGCATATGATGAGGAAGAAAGATCCTCCTGAGGTATCATTTGTCTACCCATCAGGGTGGGACCAATAGAAAGAGATGTAATATGTCAAGTTATGGATCTACCACTAGCCTAAAAAATTCTACTAGGGAGACCATGGATCCATGAGATGCAAGCTGTACCATCCACTTATCATCAATACATCAAGTTCCCATATAATGGAATAGAGGTGACAATTCCTGCGGATACCAAATACGCTTGCAACAATATTAAAGTAGGTAGTATGATCCCACACAACAAGGAGGATATGGATACAATTACTCTTGAAACTACCAAAGACATGGTCATGAAGGGCTTTAGCAAAACATTGAAACTTCAAGAAATAGGTATGGGAGAATACAAGTTGGACCTGACTCCCTCCCTAACAGAGCTTCTTGTATCACCAAGATCCTATGGAAAACCATCATCAACATTCACACCTCTCGTAGTACAGGGACCAGAAGTACACAAGGCTACTAGTATGGTAAAAGTATCCAAATCTTCTTTAGATAACAGAGAAGAGAAGGCAGTCTTAAATTGGCTTTACAAAGGAGAACCAGTGGACTCTGAGGTCAAAAATGTAAAGATATCCCCAGAACAGTATGGAAAGGGATATGATTTCTTGAAACAAATGGGATACAAAGGAAAAGGACCTCTGAATGACATAGGATGAGAGATCATCGAACCTATACCCATGGAGTTCCGCCTCAACAGAGATAAAATAAGATTGGGCTTCATACTCAAACTAACAAACTTACTTCCAAGAAGAGTCCACCTTCTGAAGCAGAGAGTGATACAACAGAAGAAATAGTATCAGACCCATGGCTTTATGAGAGATTGCTACATATTGGTATAGATAATCCTAAATATCAAGAACGCTATGTACCTAGTGTTGAGGTACCACAGGATCTTCATACTCCTTTGCTAGAACAACTGCCCATTCAAGAGGTAGGAGACACCATAGCTACTATCACTCAAGAGGAACCCCAACCATAGAATTTACATCCTAACTAGGGGAAATTGGTCACTATTACACATGTCCTAGATCTACCTCACTTTGATCTACGTGCAGCCAACTGAGTCCATCAAATAAACATTGCTGAATACTTGAACAAATCTGATGATGATGTTACAGACTCTCATGACTATGAGAATGATCGGTTATCTATTGCTTCTGAGGAAATTGGGATAGACACAATTCACATGTTTGAAACTCCTAGTAGGTGACCTAACATCCCTTTCAATGACACTAATCCTCCTAAAGCAGAAGAAGAGTTCCTTCCTCCAATCATAGATGAAGACACTAGTGAATACATAACTCTCCAAGAATTTCATAGGCTACAAGCAAGAAGCCTCCTTTTACAAAGAGATAATGATGAGTTATCTACTGATGAGTCACTAGAGTTCAATCCATATATAACTGACAATGACCCTTTTAACAATGATCTTTCTCTCATCGACCTAAACATTGAAGATATTAACTTAACAGACCATGTCATGTCAGTTAATAGTTTTGGTGCTAACACGATGCTATCCTTCTCAGAACCTAACTCCCTAAAATTGGTACTTCCAAACCTCATTGATTGGACTGAAATAGATCCTACACCTATGCTCACATTTTCCTATGGCCACTCCCTGGCTTGTTACCTTAATGCTTGTGAACCTCACCCTTCTTCCACCAATGTAAGGAGTGAGAACATGTCACAAGAGGATATCAAGTTTCTTAGTCACAAATTGGAAAATAAAAAGAAAAAGTGGACTGATGGTGAAAACCACTCTGTGGCAGTATCAAATCCCAAAATAGTAAAGAAAAATGATGTATCTGATGGTGAAAACCTCTTAGAGGCGCCAAAAGATGAGACTCTTGATATCCTCCCCGAACACTTTCAGGAAAGATCTCCGGTATTAATTGAACCAACACAACCAGTGAACTTGGGCACTATTGAAGATCTTTAGATAGTCCATCTAGCACAATTCCTATTAGAAGAAGAAAAGGTACAATTCATAGAATTCCTGAAGGAGAAAAAGATCAACTTTGCCTGGTCCTACACTGATATGCTAGGAATAGATCCCAATCTCATTATGCATCACTTATCTATAGCTCTTGGGATCAAGCCCGTAAAATAGAAACTAAGAAAAATGCATCCTCATGTTGCATTACTAGTGAAAGCAGAATTAGAAAAGTTGTTAAAAGATGGATTCATTCGGGTCATTGCCTATGCAGCTTGGATCTCCAATGTGGTCCCTATTTCTAAAACTGATAAATCTATTAGGATCTGCACAGACTTTAGGGACCTCAACAAAGTATGTCTGAAGGAAGAATTCCCTCTACAAAATATTGACATGATTATAGACCTTATAGCTAGCTACCAGATGTATTCCTTAATGGATGGATTCTCAGGTTATAATCAAATCAAGATCGCCCCTGAAGATCAGGAGAAAACTGCATTCACCTGTGCATGGGGCACATTTTGCTAGAACGTCATGCCATTTGAGCTACAGAATGCTGGAGCAACATATCAAAGAGGTATGACAACCATATTCCATGACATGATGCAAAAAAACATGGAAGACTATGTCGATGACACACTAGCTAAATCAAAAGAAAGGGGTACTCATATTGTAGATTTAGGAAAAATATTGGATCGAATGGAACAATTCCAACTCAGACTCAATCCAAAGAAATGTGCCTTTGGGGTTCAATCAGGTAAACTCCTAGGATTCATAGTATCAGCCAAGGGAATCGAGGTAGATCCAGCAAAAGTAAAAGCTATTCTAGAAATGACTCCTCCACACAATATCAGTCAAATGAGGACACTACAAGGGAGACTCCATTCTATCAGGAGGTTCATGTCCCAACTTGCAAATAAGGCACAACCCTTTACTAAGCTACTACATAAAGGGGTTACCTTCAACTGGGATGAACATTGTGAAACCAACTTCAGAGAATTAAAGGCCTACTTGGCTTCACCACCAATTCTTATGGCACCTATTCATGGGAAACCTTTGCTCCTATATATTTCAGCTACAGCTACATCACTAGGAGTGTTACTGGCACAGGAGGATGAAACAAAGAAAGAGAAAGCTATCTACTACATCAGTAGAACCCTAGTCACTTATGAGCTCAATTATAGCCTTATTAAGAAAGCATGCTTAGCAGTTGTCTTTGCATCACAGAAATTAAGACACTACATGCTCTCACACACAGTCAAGCTCATAGCTAAGATCGATCCTCTAAAGTATCTTTTAAGTAGAACAGCATTAACAGGCCATTTGGAAAAATGGGTCCTCATTCTAAGCGAATTTGACATCAAATATGTTGAACGGAGGGCTATCAAAGGATAGGTACTTGCAGATCAACTGATCGATTCACCACTCCAGGATGATACACCATTGCTAATTGAGTTCCCTGATGAAACAATCATGCATCTCACTGAACATTCATGGAAGATGTACTTTGATGGGTCATTTACTCAACAAGGATCTGGAGCCGGGATCCTATTTATTACTCCACAAGGATATACGATTCCCAAATCTTACAAATTAATGTTTCCATGTACCAACAATATCTTAGAATATGAAGCGTTGGTCAACGGTCTCAAGCTCACCATGGAAGGGAAGATCATTGAGCTACACATATATGGGGACTCCCAACTAGTTATCAATCAAATCAATGGGGAATATCAAACAAAAGATGAAAAATTGATGCCCTACAAACAACTAGTTGATGATTTGAAGAAATACTTTGTCTTCGTCACCTTTCAACAGATACCAAGATCAGAGAATAAAGTTGCAAATGCTATGGCTACCTTGGCATCCATGCTATAGTTAGAAGAACATCAATTCCTCTATGACTTCTTGGTGGAAGAAATATCCTATCCGGCCTTCGCTAATCCAAAATACTAGGTAATCTATGCCTTAAATACTCCCGATCCATCCTGATATGCTAGTATTATTGTCTATCTTTTAGACCAAACTATTCCCACCAATCTATCTAGAAATGAGAAATGATCCCTGATTAGGACAGCATCACGTTACGTCCTCATAACTAACAACCTATATCGACGTAGTCTCGATGGTACACTGCTTCAATGTTTAGAACTAGAAGAGTCCGATCTAGCTTTAAAAGACGTCCATGAAGGTGTATGTGGATCACACTCAAATGGCTTTTGATTACCTAAGAAGCTGCTCAGAGTAGGCTATTATTGGCCTACAATGGAGAAGGATGCTATTCAATTTTCCAAAGCATGTCTTAAATGCCAAACACATGGAAACCTCATCCATGCTCCTGCCAGAGAACTGATACCTTTCATCACACATTGGCCATTCCAGCAATGGGCCTTTGACTTGGTTGGA
>MU225615.1:1798389-1811556 GCA_018584345.1 Thuja plicata | reverse complement strand
TCTCAAGCTGGACTTTCTTAAAGTCCATTTTCTCAAGCCTTTCTCCCATGCTTCATTAAGGCCCTCATTAATATGAAGACCTTAAGCCTATGTCTCTCCCATGCCTTATTAATGTCTTGGGCATTAAAGGCTCTTACATATTCATTTATGAGTCTCCAAACTCATAAATGAACCTTGTCCCCCCTCTCTCTCTCCCATTCTTCTATAAATAGAAGCCTGTTTTGAGAGCAAATAAGCCTTCACCTTAGATCAAAAAATATATTTTTATGTTGTTGAATTAACATTAGACTTATATTTCATCTTTCATTTAATGTTTTTGCATGTTTTTCATTTCAACTTTTAGAGCTAGATTGCATGCTTTATCATCTTTTAGCTTGTTTTTAATCTAAAATCCTTCATGCTAGGTTGTATTCGTCACTGATTTGTAGCATATTCTGAGGGATGATATGTTACTAATTACACTCCTCCTAGTAAGCAGGCAATAGGTCGATATTAGTGGTTTTACATGTTTTATCTAACCTTTCAAGCTAATGCAATGAATTATTGAGTGTTTGTGTTATTTTCATTAGGTACCCAAATACACATGCACATCATGTAACTTTGTATGTGACATCATGTTCTCGAGCTCAACTCGCTACCATCAACAACATAGCTTCACCATCCACACTATTGTCAGAGCAGTAGTGGGCATGGCATCATACCCCTTTGTATCATGTCGGAGCATGTGCGGGTACAGTATCCATCACAGCATGGGATACACTTCCACCACATGCTGGACCATTAGGAAAAAAGTGTATATTCACAAGTCATATCTATGTCCATAAAATCTCATATTTGGTACTGGTATCATACTCAAGAACTGTGAGGATTGGGATTACACTCATGAACCACATTTTTGGGTCCATCCTAAGGGGAAGTAGTGAATTAACTCCTCCCTTGAGAAGTGGAAGCTAAGGTCGCTCACACCGCCATTACATGTACATTATCCTTTCTACCCAAGGAAGTGGTAATGATAGTAGCATACTACCCCTTTACATACTGAGCTAT
Source organism: Thuja plicata (assembly GCA_018584345.1). Classification (NCBI taxonomy): domain Eukaryota; kingdom Viridiplantae; phylum Streptophyta; class Pinopsida; order Cupressales; family Cupressaceae; genus Thuja; species Thuja plicata. The sequence goes on along the minus strand of MU225615.1, from coordinate 1,810,509 downwards.
AGGAAAAGTATTGATTTCTTCCCTCTCGAGTAGTCTAAGCTAAGGTTGCTTCATACTACCATTATTCGTACGCTGTTAATTCTACCTGAGAGGTTGGAAATCTTTACCATTCCTTTAGTTAAGTACAACCCATAGTTTGGCACTTAGCAGGGTAACAATCAGGCAACAACACATAAGTGTTATGGTTCTCCCATACTCATAACACACATAACTTCCATGGTTGAGTGTTTGATTACACCACCCTATGGCACACCAAGCAATTATGGGTTTCACACAACACCCAACATAAGCACTGCTATAGGTTCTTTCACATACACAAGGGGTATAAGTAACATCATATTATATCCACATTTAATCATATTCTCATTTCATGTAACAACATCTACCAGAAAGATAAAATACTATGATAATGTAGGACATTTGTAACTACTCGCCATAAGGAAATCTAGTTTCACATGAACATAGCACACACATTATCCCCCTCTAGGAGAGTAATTCATCTTTGTGCATTTACCACTATATTACACATTTTACTCCAAAAATATATGTCTTAACTCTTACTAAGTCCATGACGAAAATTTTCCCCTAAATAAAAAGAGAAAGGAGAGATTATTCCTAAAATTCCATCACAAAATTGCACATGACTGATAATACATTTCTTTGGTTATTTATGACAGCTTCTAAATGCAGTTATCACTTCTACCTTAAAATCACATATGCAGTTTGGGTTTTTAGGCCCCTTACCTAAATTTCTCAAGTCCATATGTTATATTTATACCATCAATGATACTGTTGTGTTCCCTTAACTACCCTCCTTTGATTTATTAGACATAGAATACATGAAGGAACAATTATTCATTTTCTGTTCCAAGGATTATTCTCCAATAACCTTAATGTAATTCATTTACTTATGCATGCAATATAAATTCCCTAAAACATAGTTAATGATATATCTTTGAACATGTTAGCATATAATAATTGCATATAATCACAAAAAGGAAATACACACAAGGTAAATTTAGTAATCACTACCAATTATTTAACGTTTCACAATAACAACAGAAGAAGAAAGGTTATCCAAAGATCCCAGTGTTGCAACTTATGCTCTGATACCAAGTGTCATGTCCAATAATTTATATCCAAAATGCAAGAACTTATTTTTTTGAAAAGGAACAATAATGTCTTGATGAAAGCAGTTGAGAAACTAAATCAAGTTTTCTAAGCTAGGTTAAAAGTGTACCACAATGGAGTGATAGTATACACTAGAAGAAAGAACTATTTTTAGGTTCAAGGGGGAATCATGACCATACATCAACATCCCTCAACCCTCTAGTTTAAATAACCATGGTTCAAATTGTTTAAGTACTCTAGTTAGGTTCTTGATGATAGAGGTGCTCCAAAGTGTGCTTGCACATACACTATCTAGGACTCTACTTTTCCTAGTCTTCTTAAGATCCTAAACTCACTTCTAGGACCTCCCAAGTCTTTTCTCCACTAGCCTAAGACTTTACTAACTCAACAAAATGAGTTGGTCTCCTTGTGCTTCACATTGAGGGACAAATACCAACAAGTGTACTTCAAATCTTCTACTCTTCCTTGGACAACTCCAAGTGCATTTCCATCCTTTCAACTCCAAAATTGTTTGCAAGGACATTTCTCATGTTTAACAACTTCCTAGACTCCACATGATCCCATTTGTGACAAGGTATCACAACCGTTCTAATTGATCTCTCAATTTACCTTCAAATTTAGATTTTAGGTCCAATCCTTCTACTAGTCCTATCTGATAGGTTTTTTCCAATTCTTGTAAAATAACCCCAAAAAAAAGTGAGGATCCTGGTACCCTTTTCCAAGACTCAAATGAATTTGTAGGTTTTAGGGACCTAAGGTGTCTGTACTTTGGATTCCTAGAATTAAGGACAACTAGGGCTAATTGGGCTAAAATAGTGCAGTCAGATGACTTATGCATGAAAATGTATCAAACTAGATTGGTGAAGTCTTATCCTTCCTAGGAGGTGTCTATATACTCCCTAGGTTCCAAAACCATGCTTGGTTTCCCACAACTCACAATATCCCTGCAATCAAACACAAGTTAATACTAGCAATCTCATAGCCAGGTACTCTAGTCTCACCTAGGGCTTGCCAAGAAAATTAGAAAAATATCTTTTCTGACTCTCTCCTTCTATATACATTATATATAGAGGCTCTCCTTCCATATTTTCCCATTCCATGATGAAATGCACGGTGGATAATTATGGAGGAGCCATTATACTCAAAACCACCCTGTCAACTCCAACAACTAGTCTACTTACAAAATAATTTTACAAACCTACTCTAATGACACACAAAAGCTTTCAAATTGAACAAAAGTTACTCTAAATCAACTCTAATATCCAAATATAAGACTAAATCATGCTATTCAATCCATCTTACAATGCTAAAACACAAAACCAGTAGACTATGTATGCAATCAGTAAATAGAGAGCTTCTACTATTTAAAAAAAGTTCATTACATCACCCACGCCTCGGGAAATTGGCCTCATGGTATCTAAATATTCCTCCTCCATGTTTTTAGGCCACTACAATTAACCAACTTTTCCACTTACCGAAGGGAATCAAACTTGACAATGTTGTTGGACAACATTGCAAAGTTGCAAAAGTTGTCAAGCAACTTTTTAGCAACTTTTACATCTTTTGTTAAAACTCAGTTTTATGACCTCCAATCATCATGGAATGATGTAAAAACATCATAAAGGCCTTCTTAGGGACAAATTTAATCCATTCCAAGCCTTCTAGGATTTTTGACCACTAATTCCCAATTTAGGCTAAAATGCACTAAGACACTCAAAACCTTAACCAACTAGTTAGACTGATCCTAGACTAATCCAACTAGGTAAAAACAAGATAGACCTTCTAAGGTCCAAAAAAAAACCACTAACTTGGCTAGGGTCAATACAAGCCACTACAAAAAATTAGGGACTAGATTTAGCCTATGTGCTCCTGCACCATCCTCCCCAAATAGAAAGATTCAATCAACCATTGGATTGAGCAAGTTGGTATCAATGCCCAAATTTTTGAAATCTATCTCCCCAATTGATGTAGCATCTTCATATGTTTGTCTATGCCACTTAACCAGATGTTCTTTGTACTCCTTCTTCCCATTCTGCTTGTAGACTATTCAATCTAATATGTGGTCTGCTTTCTTGGATTGTGTGGATGGTAAGTTGAGTTCCTCCACCTCCTGTATGACCTTAGTTAAACTCTAATCTAGATATGGTATTGGTCCTTTGTATAAGACCAAGTATGCTATATTGAATACCATAGATAAACCAACATCCTCTGCAAGTTCCACTTTGTATGCATTAGTGTCATATTTGGCCAGAATGGTACATGGGCCAATTCTTCTCATCTGTAACTTATGAGGCACTCCTTTCTGCAATATTTCCTTATTGAGATGGACCATCACTAGATCCCCAAATTGGAATTGGATATCCCTCTTTCTTTCATCCACCTTTCTCTTTATTTTCTCTATATTTTTATTCAATGTCTTCCTCACTATCTCATGCACTTCTTGCATAGAATGTGCAAAATCTTTGGCATATCCACTACCCTTGGCTCCATTGTTCAGATCTCTGAGCTCAAATATGCCTCTAGGGTGTAGGCCATAAACTATATAAAAGGGACTCTTACCAGTAGTCATAGTCATAGTATCATTATAGGCATATTCTACCTATCCAATGAGTTGGTCCCAAGCTTGACCATACTCCTTAGTTAAGCACCTTAGGAGATTTCCTAGACTCTTATTTACTACTTTGGTTTGACCATCATTCTGAGGCTGATATGCAACCCAAAAGATAAATTGGTTCCAAGATTTTTCCATAGGGTCTTCCAAAAATGGATCATGAACTTTGTGTCTCTGTCTCACACTATGCTCAATGGTAAACCATGTATTCTGACTACCTCCTTGAAGAATAGGTGAGCTATTTGACTTGCATCATAGACTATCTTATAGGGTACAAAGTGTTCCATCTTACTGAATCTATCCACAATAACATAAATTTTATCCATTCCCTATTTAGTCTTAGGTAATCCTACCACAAAATCCATGCTCAAGCATTCCCATGGTCTACTTGGGATAGGAAGAGGTTGGTAAAGGCCTACACTGGAAAATGTACCCTTTGATTTCTGACATACAACACAACTTTCTACATACTTCCTAATGTCCAAACTCATCTTAGGCCAAAATTAAAACCTCTGCACTAATTATTGGGTCTTGTTGACACCAAAATGCCCACTAAGTGCACTATTTTTCTTCTCTTGAATCAGATTTTCCCTTATAGACCCTCTAGGAACACATAATTGACTTCCTTTAAACAATAGATTACTTTGCAAAGTATATTATGAGAATTCACTATGAAAATGATTCTTCTATTCTTGACATACCTTATATATGTCAACAAAGTATCCATCTTCTACATATAGTTCTTTGAAGCTCTCAATACCCATGCTCTACAGGTGTATCTCTTGTACTGTCAGGTTTCTTCTACTTAAGGCATATGCTACCTTATTCTGCAATCCCTTCTTGTGCTTAATGTTGAAAGTGTAGGCATGCGGGTATTCTACCCACTTCATATGTTTATGACTAAGCTTATCTTGTGAATTCAATAAACTCAGTGCTTGGTTGTTTGAAAAGACTACAAATTCATTTGGAAGCAAGTAGTGCCTCAACTTCCTCAATGCTTGGACTAGAGCATACATCTCTAGGTCATAAGAAGAGTACTTCTTCTTGGCTTCACTTAGCTTTTCACTGTGGAAAGCCACTGGTCTTCCCTCTTGGCTCAAGATAGCACCAATAGACACATTGCTAGCATCACACTCCACTACGAACAACTTCTCAAAGCTTGGAAAAATCAATATTGGTTGAGTAGAAATCTTCTTCTTCAAAAACTCAAATCAATGGTTAGCTTTCTCATTCCACACAAACTTACTTTTCATCCAACCTTTAATATTATCTAACATAGGAGCACAAATTGTACTGAATTTCTTTATGAACTTCCTATAATACTGAGCTAAGACATGAAAAATTCTTACCTTTGTTTCTATTCTTGGAGTAGGCCAATTGAGAATGGATTCCACTTTACTTGGATCCATCTTTAGATTTCCTTGGGACAAAATAAACCCAAGATACACTAGCTCTTGCTTCATGAATTCACATTTTTCCAAATTTACCATCAACTTCTCCTCATGTAGCTTCTTGAAAATTAATTGTAGATGTCTGAGGTGTTCTTCTTCGGTCATACTATAGATTAGTATATCATCTAGATACACTACCACAAGTTTTTCTATGTAGTCTTTAAGGACTTCATTCATGAGCCTCATGAATGTAGATGGGGCATTAGATAACCAAAATGACATTACAAGCCACTCATACAAACCTTCTTTGGTTTTGAAGGTTATCTTTCATTCATCCTCTTCATTGACTCTGATTTGGTGGTATCCACTCTTTAAGTCAATCTTTGTGAAAATTTGGCTTCTCCTAGACATTCCATTAGGTCTTCTATCCTAGGGATAGGGAACCTATATCTAATGGTAATCCAATTTATTGCTCTAGATTCAGTACATAGCCTCCAAGTTCCTCCCTTTTTGGGTGCTAAGATAGTGGGTACGACACAAGGACTAATGCTTTTCCTAATGAGACCTTGCCTTAGGAGCTCTTGGATTTGCTTAGCTATTTCCTCATTTTGTTGAGGATTCATTTTATAGGTTTCCTTATTAGGAAGGGTAGATCCTGGGATAAATTATATTTGATGACTTACAGTTTTCTTAGGGGGTAAGATCTATGATTGTCCATCACTCATAATGCCTTCATACTTCTACAACATCTCCTGCACTTCCTTAGGAAATTTTTTCTTCCTGACTACCTTATCTGTACTTTCTTCTTTTGGCTTCAATACAAGTGCAAAACCAACTCCCTCTCCTTCTTCTAAGGCTTCTAAGAACTCCTTCTCACTGACCATAAGAAAATTGGGGCCTATAGACTTCATCTCTCCATCCTCTAACAGTGACTATATTTTGAAATTCACATTGTCCTTCTTGAAAGAATAAGAATTCTTTGATCCATCATGCATGGCCTGTCAGTCAAATTGCCATGGCCTACCAAGGAGTGGGTGACATGCATCCATAGGTAGAATGACACAATACATTGTCTTTGTATCTCCCAATGGAGAAGTCCACCCAAGCTTGTTCATTGACAAGGACATGTTGTCCTTTGTTCAACCAAGTGACTTTGAAAGGGTTACTGTGAGGTATTCTTTTCATATTCAATTTGTAAACTACCTCCTCTAACACTATGTTTTCAGTAGACCCTGAGTCTATGATGACTCTATAAAATTTTCCCATCATCTTTCATTTCGCTCTAAACAGTGATCTCCTTTGAATAGGTTCCTCTTTCACTGGCTCCTTAATCAGTGTCCTTCTCATCATTAAGTTCTCACCTTCCTCTAAATCTAAGGTTACTTTAGGGTGTTTACTTCCACCACTAGTCTCCTCCTTGACTATTTCTTCTTCCTCTATTGTTAGAGTTTGTTCCTCTATTTGATTTACCTCTGTTGGAGATTCCTTCTTGTTTCTTAGTAAGCTTGGTCTCTCCTTATCTCTTTTTTTCAGAACTTCATCCACCATATCCACCTCTTTTTCCTCTATTGTCTCTTCCTTTGCCTCTACCTCCGGTGGTTCTTTGACTTGTTTCTTCCTTAACTTATCTTCCACCTTCATTGCAATTTGGTGGAATTTATAAATAGTATCATGGGTTAAGAGACTCATTTAATCTTGTATAGTCCACTTGAGACCATTAAGGTATCTAGCTACCTTCACCTTCTCATCTTCTACAACTTGAGACCTCATGCATAATATTTGGAATTATTCAGTATAGGAGTTTACATATAAGTCCTTTTGTCTTAGACTTTGTCTTCTTTTATGCAATTGGATTTCATAATCCTCAGGAACATAAGCATCTATGATTTTTTCAACCATAGCCTTCCATGTAGCAATGGTCTTCTTTCCTTCCTTCTCTCTCTCATCTTGGATAAATTTACACCAAGTGAGTGCAGACCCTGTTAGTCTGGCCTTAACAAATTTCTCCTTTTGAGCTTCAGTTATGCCATCACACTCAAAGTGATTTTCTAGTCCTTCTATCTAATCTAGGACTATTTCTGGCTCCATCATTCCACTAAAGATAGGAACTCCTTCTAGGTCTTTACCACTCATAGCATTTAATGCCTTTAAGAATGGTTCTTCATTAAGGATAGGATCAGCCTCAGGTACTTCATCATCTATGGAAATCTCCTTGACTTTTCCCTCGACCTTATCCTTCACTTCTTCTATCTTTTCTTCGACTTGGTCCACTTTGTATTCCAATTGTGACAATCTCTCTCTAAGAAGTCTATTCTCCTCTTCTTTCTCATCTACCTTCTTCACCAACTCTTCATCTATCACCATTGTAGACTCTCCTACTGACTCTTCTGGTTGGAACATTCACCACAAGCCTAATCAAACTTTCTTTGATACCAATCTGATAGAGGTGCTCCAAGGTGTGCTTGCATATACACTATCTAGGACTCTACTTGTCCTAGTCTTCTAAAGATCCTAAACTCACTTCTAGGACCTCCCAAGTCTTTTCTCCAGTAGCTTAAGACTTTACTAACTCAACATAATGATCTGGTCTCCTTGTGCTTCACCTTGAGGGACAACTACCAACAAGTATACTTCAACTCTTCTACTCTCCCTTGGACAACTATAAGTGCATTTTCATCCTTTCAACTCCACAAGTGTTTTCAAGGACATTTCTCATGTTTAACAACTTCCTAGACTCTACATGATCCCATTTGTGACAAGGTATAACAACTATTCCAATCGATCTCTCAATTCACCTTGAAATTTGGATTTTAGGCCTAATCCTTCTACTAGCCCTATCTGATAGGTTTTTCCCAATTCTTGTAAAATAACCTCAAACAACCCCAAAAAAAAGTGGGGATCCTGGTACTATGTGTGTTATTTTGTGTACCTGTTGTCTACAACACAACACTTCAATAAGTCATTATATTAGTGAAAAATAAGAGTTAGAAAGCATATCAATCACTAAAATTGACCTATTGCTTCCTATCTAAGAGGAGTGTGAACAATGCTATAATTTCCCTTAGATTATGCATTAATCAGTGACATATACAACTTAGAATGGAATATTTGAATGCTTTTAATCTAAATTCTCAAGAAGTATTCATTTTAAAGCTCCAAAATAAAATATTATAACAATGCTATGAAAATGAGAGCTAAAATGCATTTAAGATCTATGAAAATATGAGCAGCATAAGTCTGCAATGAGAAATTAAGAATTAGGGGCCCATTGAGCTTAAAATTCATTCCATCTATAGAAGAATTTGGTGAATGAGAGGTTAGGATTGAAAGTGGAAGAGAGGTGGAGATTGAATCTTTGGTGATTCATATGAGGTGATCCAAGTGATTTAACTCTCATTGGCTAGGGATTTGACTTTCCCTTTTGAAAATGGAGTTGTAATTAGGATTGATTTAATTCCTTTTAATTAATTACTTTAGCCATGTTTTTTATTTGTTTTTGATTAATTTGAACTAATTTGATTTAATTGGCTAAGGCAATTAATGTAATTTAGTGATTAAATCACTTAGGAGATTAAATTTAATTTAAATGAATTATGCCAATAAATTGAAGAATTATCTTGACATAATTAGAGGTATGGTCACACTTAGAGAAAATAGGGTCTATGGTCAGAGAAAACCAAATTAGGGTGGTTACATTTTCCCCTCTTTGAATTGATGTGCGAGTAGTGCATTAATTAAAAGAAAGTTTTGATGTTGACTTCAGAAAGTTTGATAATTTCATATTTGATTGAATGAAATTTCTGGTGAGATCAGTCTCACACTTGATTGAAATAAGACTGATATAATTGACTGTGAACTTGATCGAACAAAGGTCAATAAACAAACATCTTAAAAATACCAATTTTGAACTTGGATGTCATCCGAGAATTGATAATATCGAATCTAAACTTGATTGAATGAAAGTCAATACAAAGTTGTCAGGAGCTTAATAAGAATCTAAGAAAAAGTAGACATAAGATATCCAACTTGTGAGAACCGAAGCCTTCAATTCAATAGTCCTAACTTAGTCAAGGAATGTTCATGCCTTTAGTCTTTTGATGATGAAGTCATTATAATTCTGTTTTGAGAAAGAATTTGATTTATTTAAGTGTGATCATGCCCCATCGGGAACAAAATCAAAGGAAAAATAATAAACCCCTCTTTAGAATGATATATCACTTGAACTGATCGATTGAATCGAGAAAGAATCAATTAGAAGAAATGGAGAAATGAAGGTGTGTTCGGAGAAAACACAATCTTACCAAGTTAATCATGTTATGAGTTTTGAGTCTCATAAAATGATGTTTAGCCAATATTTTGATGAATAATATGCAATTTGATGATTTAGAACCCGAAAAACTGATTGCGTAAAACCTACGAATCATTTTTGGAACATATGGAGTAATTCTACACTTTTTATGACTGTCATAAAATTTCTTTTGTGCAGTGTAAAACATCATCTACATGTTTGATTTCATTCCTAATTGATCAAAAAAAGAAAAACATTGAGTTTCAGTAGTTTGGGAGGAGTTATGGAGCTCCTAAATAGCTCAAAAAGTCAAATATATATCTCAAAATTCACTTTTTACCCATTCATTTTCACTTTTATCCTTGGTAATTTGAGAGATCTGTAGAGAAGATGGTGGTCCCCATGGAGAATCATCAATTCAAGCTTTCGCAATGACATTATTGTCCAGCCGCCTACCCACCGTCGATAAGTACCTGAAAACCTACCTGTCCATATTTTCAATTTCTAGTTTTATGGATTTTTACAATAGTTATAGCCAATTTAATTTTGAATCACATCCAGCATTTGGGATTGCGTCTGATTAATCCCACCTTGCATCCCATTTTCCACCAAATTCTAGTGTTGCATCCTGTATTTTTAGGATTGCACCCCATTTTTGGAATTTTATCGCATGTGGTAAATGTAGATAGGATTTTGAAGGTTATTGCATCCTATGAAAGCAGGCTCGCACGCCGCATCTCATGTCACATCCCGTTAAGTAGGATCACTTCCCGGATGCCCCATCACATCCTAGGAATCATGGATTGAATCCCATAAAAGGGATTGCACCCCGTAGTCATAGAATCATTTTTGTTTATAGACTTGGTTTTCTTCCAATTTTGACTATTTTTCGTCTTCTAATGGCCAAAAACACTTAGCTGATTACTTTTCTATATATTTTCCTAAGTTTAATGTTGACTTGAACTTGTAATTGATATCTTTTTAACATGTTCCTTTTGATTTTGTGTCATTATGAGGACTGTACCCTAGTCGTGTCCTTTCTTTGTCTATATATTTGACCGGTGACAAGGTAGAACTAGTCGCTCGAGTAGGTTTACTATCACTGAGAGATTTACTCGACATCAGGGTAAATCAAGGGTTGTTGACTACTCTGGTTGAGAGATGGCACTCAGAGCACAAAACCTTTCATCTCCTGACCAGTGAGATGACCGTCACACCTGAGGATATGTGGCGCATTCTTCAAGTTCCTATTATGGGTTGAGAGGTGTAGTTTGAGTCAACTTCTGTTACAGCTATTGCCATGGCTCAGCGGTTCTTTGGAGATGATTCAATATCTCATCGATACCTTACTTGGGATTACATGTGCGATCATTATGATCAACTTCCTATTTATTTAGTTGGATTGATTGGTGGCGTTCTGATGCCTGACAGAGGACAACACAGATTTATGGTTGGCTGGGTTGACATGCTAGAGAAGATGGTCATATCTTCTCAGAGATTTGCATAGGGTAGTTGCATTCTAGCCCATATTTATAGAGAGTTACACGGGATAGTTTATCATTATTCACGCAACATGACTATTGGGATCCTTGTATTACATATCTAGGCCTTGGAGCATATCCTTGTTACATGGCTGATAGTTGACAAATAGCACCTAGATCAGCAGTCGTATGTGTATATGTATTCAGGATGGATTCAGCAGCCCCATTTAGGTAAGGTAGAGTATTGGCACTGGTTATTTGATGATATGATAGTATTTGTGTGAGGACCATACCTTGACTATGAGGAATGGGTCTTTGTTAGAGTAATAAAGTGATTCCACTTATTAATTAAATCATATTGATTTAATTATTAAGTCACTTATTATCTCTCTTTACTTAAGCTAAACTTTAGGCATTTAATAATTAATTCTTTTATTAATTATTATTATGCAACCTAGATTTTCCTTTTAGGGTTTCCCGTTTAGGGTTTCGGTATCCTTTTATAAGGATTCCCTCTTTGTAAATTATTCAATTCGATGGTTATTAATTAATTGAGGATGTTATTGCATTAAGAGTTTTTTCTCCATTATTTGCACAAGATGTTTCCTCTTCCATCAATCTGTGATTTTTGGCCTCCATAGCTTTTTTGCTTCTCTCTTTCTGTGACAGGTTTGTATGCAGGTGATTCTTGGGAGTTGTGGGTTGATAATTTTCATCAACTCCAATATGGTATCAGAGCTCCAGATCTTCATGCCCCTGTTCTCTTCATGAGAGATTTCGCCTTGTTCTTTAATTTGTGTTTTTCAGAGGTTTTTGTCTCAGATTTTAGTGGTTTTGGGGATGATCTTTTGTTTGGAGTAGTTTGAGCAAAAAATGACATCTGGGTTGTGTCCGGAATACCCCTAAAACCCCTATTTTCATATAAGGCACGACTTATTTGGACACATATGAAATTTGGGCCTTTTTTTTGCTTGCATGACCTTGGCACATTTTTTGAGGCAAAAATCTGCCTCGGTTTTCGTGCCGCTGATATCAGCAACCACAGGTCCCAAGTTTTTTTAATATTTTTTATAAAAAAAATTTTAAAAAAATCTTTTTTTTGTGTTTTTTTTATAAAAAAAAAAGGCATGTGTTTTTTTATGTTTTTTTCCTTAAAAAAAGCATAATGTTTTTTTATTGTTTTTTTTCATTGAAAAAAAATAATATTTTTTTTCTTCC
>MU225615.1:1783192-1795240 GCA_018584345.1 Thuja plicata | reverse complement strand
ATCACTTTATCCTAAGCCTTTATTTAATTAAAAGGAATTTCCTCCTCTTTTATTTAAATAAAAAATCCCCACTTTTCTTCTTATCCTATGTTGCACAAATAAAGCATTATTCTTATTTTATAAAAAATGGAAAAAGCACTTTTTGTCTTATGTGGGACACAAAAGTCAACTCCTATTTTTCTATTGGAGGATATTTGTGCACAAGGATCAAGCTTCCATTTTTCTCCACCATTGATTAAGACTTTTGCCTCTTAATCTCAATGGTCCATTTCATCTCATTTCTTATAGAAGGAGAGCTCTCTCCTTCATTTTCATATCTTAGGTTTTGAGGCTAATGTTATGCTACAAGTTTTCTAGATCACTTTGGAGCTTTTTTTGAAGATTTGGAGCATTCTTGGCTTTTGCATCTACATGTTATCATAGTTTCATTTCTTGCATTATCATGGCAGTCTTATTTTAGATTTCCTTTATGCTTTAGATTAATTCATCTAGCTTAACTAGGAGGCTTTGTAATATTTGTTCTTTCATTTTCATAGCTTAGCTTGCATATTCATCTTAATCTAGCTTGCATTGCAATTCATTCTTGATTCTTGAGGATATTGGCATCCTTGCCCTTGTCTTCATTGAATCTCTCATTGCATGGTTTACTAGCAAGGTTATAGGCTTAATAGCTCTAGTTGAGAGCATTCTAAAAACCCTTGCACTCCATGCCTAGGGAGCTATGGATCGATTTTTGAGACCTCATTCTTGAGTGTTCTAAAATGTAAGGATTCATAGAAGTGTGACACAATTATAGCACACAATATCATGTTGCAGTTCCATAGGGTCAGAGAGCACCTTCATATTCATGGATTGCTCACCAGTCTAAGGGGGCGATGCCTCCACCAGCTCCTTTTGTACCACCTCCTCCTCCTCCTCCAGATCAGGGAGAGGGTGGGATAAAGACTTGATTCTAAAAATTTTCATATTTGAGACATATTGTATAGCATGATCCTTCTAAGATCATTCATTGTATTTGTATAATTTTATACATGTATATCTCATTCACATTGATACTCTCAAACTCTTTTGTAGACAGTTCCACATCTTTGATCTGTTCCATATCTGATATATTTGAGATAGTTGTTCCTGATCTTGATATTTTCATGGGTTCTCTTACTTTGATAGATGTTTAGATTTATGCACATGTGATTATGATCTTGGTCTCTTGATGAGTTAGATTAGATTATGTGATGACATCATTTATGCTCTTTGATTTATTACTAATATATAAATGTGTTTCAAATGATACTATGTGAATATGCAAATGTATGTTTTTGAGATTTTCTTTATGCAAATAAATGTATGGATGCACTTAGGATGTAGAAATAAATGCAATGCTTGAATGCTTTTTTTTTGTATTTTCTCTTTCTCCTTTATGAATACAAAATGTATGTCATGGATATGCAACGACATTAATATCAGTAATATTGATTATGTAATTAACTTGGATTGCGAATGAATCAAGAAATCATTTTAAGCTCAAGTCCTTTATGCTTTTTGGTGTAGGAGCACCAAAAATAAACCGCATGCTCCTATGGACCCTTGGGGTTCATTCAATGTCCTAAGAGGCCTTTACAAACATCAAACACTCTAGGGTTAGTCATTGGGTCACCATGTAAGACCATACTACCAAGATTGGCACAATATAAGCCCTTGGGTCACTATGAGTCACTTATGAACCCAAGCCGTAGAAATAGGTTGTTTTTTATTTTTTAGGGTTTGGATCCACTAGGGATCACATCAATAACATCTTGACCAAATTTAGTCACTAGATTTGCAAAAATGCATAAAATGTAAAAGTTGCTCAAAAGTTGTTAAGCAACTTTTGAGCAAACTTAACAACATTTTGAAATTAGACTCCCAAATAGTCAAGTTGGTTAAAACATGGTTTGTAACCATTGGGAGTGCCTACAATAGCCCTTTCAAGAGGGTGGTAGGCTAATGATGTGCTTACTATTTTGAAATCCATAAGATATAACCAGTTTCTTGCATTTTGAAGCAGACAGTCATCGTGTACGAACATGTACAGCCAGAGAAGCATGTGAATCTAACATAGGGGGATATTGGTTTGATTCTTCTTCCTTTTTCTTTTGGTTTCATGCCTTGATCAATTATAGTTTGCAAGTTATAGATTTTACAAACCCACTACCTAAATTGTAGGCCCTAATTCAAGGTTTCGAGAAGAATTAGGTGTATCTCCACTTTCCACCATGGGAATCTAATGCCCCTTGGTAGAAAGATTTTTCTTAGGATGCTTTTCAAAATTCTGCAAGATAGGGTTCTCAAGTTGCAGGGAAGTGGAAAAGAATTGATGCCCTAGGTGTATATGCACATGTATGCACCTATCGTGATTTAGGATAGCAGTCATATCTTTTGTCTTGGGATTGATAAGAGGGTTTAGGTCATGGGAGAAGACACTTATGCACCCCCTTACATGATCCAATAGTCAGTTTGGGCATTGGATGTATCTAAAAGGTACTTTTAGTGTAATTGGAGGCCTAATTACGGCTAATTGGTAGAGCAAATTGGTTCACCATTCTGCCTTCTTTTCAATTCCAAGTTACAAGGATTTAGTCCAAAGTATTTGGTCATAAAGGGTATCTAAAAACCTTATTATTTCTTGTAGTTGTGTGGAGAAATCTTAGATGAGATCAAAATTCCCTCTGGAAAAGGCTATAAGCAAAAACATAGGTTTGTGAAGCAACCATAGTGTATGAGTTGTCTTTAAGTGAAAGAACCATTGGAACTAATAAGTAGGGACCTAAATAGACCATACCTACAAGCATAGGTCATCCCTAGTCCTACATGTCACTTTTGGGGTATTCTTGTGAACAAGGGTCACTTGGATTATGAGACCAACCTAGATAGTTGGTATTGGAGGATTGGTAAACCTAGTGATTAGGTTACCCGTGGGGTTTTGGGGTTGTGAGAACCTTGAATCAGTCCTATTACATTTGTGATAAGTGTAAAGCCTTGTGACCATCACTAAGAAAACAACCTAGGGTGCCTTACCCTATTGTGAGACCTTTGCAAGCTTCCAGTTGCCCACTTTGCATCAAGTGGTATTAGAGCTATGTCTACTCCTAAGGATGAGGATATTCCTTCAAGGGTCACAAACATTGAGTTAGCGAAGATGGTGAGAGAACAAAGAGAAAAAAATGCAGCATTGACAAGAAGAATCCAAGAGTTGGAAAACAAGGTAGAGATGGGCAAGGGAGACACTTCTAGTGTTGAAGAAGGGAGTGAGTGAGAGAGTGACAACCTGAATCAGTATGTGAATATTATTATAGACCAGAGACCTTTCATAGATGCCTTGAAATCTATGGGGAGAAGAACCATGGATGAGAAGTTGGATTTGCCAACTTTTAATGGAAAGATGAATGCAGACTTGGCCTTAGATTGGATAGAGGCACTAACAAGTTTTTTTGAGTGTGAGGACATCCCTGAGAAGTAGAGGGTGAAGATGGAAAGATCCAAGTTGAAGGGAGCAGCCCGAACTTGGTTGAACTTCATCCAAACAGAGAGGGTGAAGAATGGAAAGAGTATGATCTCTTCATGGAATAGAATGGTTGCATTGGTCAAGGAGACCTATGTTCCTGAAGACTATGGGGTACAACTCCATTGGAAGAAGAAAATTGTAAAACAAAAGGACATGGATGTAGGCTCATACATCAAGGAGTTCCTAAAATATTCTATTAAGACAAATGTGGCAGAAGATGAAGAAGAAAGATTGGCAAGATACATGAATGGTCTTAAAGTATCCATTCAAGAGGAACTAAGCCTACATTTCCCTACCATAGTGAACAAGTTCTATCAAATGGCACACAAGGTAGAGGAAAAGTGGAAGAGAAAGTAGGACTTTGGAAAAGGAAAGAGCTAATGATAGTGGGAAGAACTTTAGGGGTAGAGGAACCTCTTGGAATAGAAGACAATACAGTGGTAATGGTAGCAGGACCCCTGAACAAGGAGATAAAGAAAATAATGATACAAACTCTAGAGGAAACTATACAAGGAGAAGACCCTTCAATAGGAGAATAAAAAATAGTGGTAGAGGAAATGGACCATTGAGGTGCTACTATTGCAACCAATTGGGACATCATACAGGTAAGTGTCTTGAAAAGAGGAACAACAACAATGGTGGAGAAAGGAGAGCACAACTCATCCAAGAGGACAAGCAGGAAGACAATTCAAATCAAATGGACCTAGAACCTAAAGAAGGACAATGCTTGATGATGAGGAAAGTCTTCCTCAAAGTGCCACAAAGCCAAGAGCCTCCACAAAGAAAGAACCTCTTCCGGACAAAGATAAAATGCAATGGAAAGGTATGTCAATTACTTATTGATTCTGGCTCCACTGAAAATCTTGTTTCTTGTGAAATGGTACAGAAGTTAAACCTCCCTAAGAAACCTCATCCTTTTCCTTACCATGTGTCTTGGCTTACAAAGGGTTAGCAAACCTTGGTCACTGAACAAGCTTGGGTAGAATTTTCAATCTCAAATTTTAAGGACAAGGTTCTTTGTGATGTAGTTGAGATGGATGCCTCCCACATCCTCTTAGGCAAGCCCTGGTAGTATGATGTTGATGCTACCCACCACTATAATAAATATACCTACTCCATCAATAGAGATGGGAAAACTTTCACTATGAAGCCCTTGCCTAACATTAAAATAGAGAAGGAGTCTACTGTCATAACCATGGGAGGAAAAGAAATGCCTAAGGTGTTGAGTGAGTCTAAAACTGAAGCATATGCTTTAATATCCAAACCTAAGGATAATATCAGATCTGATAAGGATGATCCTACACCAAATGAAGCCAACAATTTTCTTAAAAAGTACAATGATGTCACTGTCGATGATCTTTCCACAACCCTCCCTCCCTTGAGAGATATTAGTAACCAAATTAACTTAATTTTTGGCTCCTTGTTGCCTAACAAAGCCCCATACAAGACGACTCTAGTGTAGCATGCTGAGATAGAAAAGCAAGTGAATGAATTGCTAGAGAAGGGACTCATCCAAAAGAGTCTTAGTCCATGTGATGTCCCTTCATTTTTGGCCCCCAAAAAGGATGGAAAATGGAGATTGTGCACTGATAGCAGGGCCCTAAACAAGATCACTATAAGATATAGATTCCCCATGCCAAGAATTGAGGATCTACTGGATCAACTAGGAGGTGCTTTCTATTTCACTAAGATAGAATTAAACTCTGGATGCCATTAGATAAGGATCAAACTAGGAGATGAATGGAAGACAACATTCAAAACTACTAAAGGTTTGTTTGAATGGTTAGTAATGCCTTTTGGGCTAAGAAATGCCTCTAGTAATTTTATGAGGCTTATGAATGAGATATTCATTGATTTCATTGGTAAATTTTTTGTTATTTATCTTGATGACATATTGATATTCATCCATAGAAAAGAAGAACATATTAATCATGTGGAATAGGTCCTAAGAAGGCTTGATCAACACAAGTTAGTGATCAACTTGGAAAAATGCATATTTATGAAAAAGGAACTCATCTTCTTAGGTTTTGTCATCTCCCAAGGCACTCTCAAAATGGATCCAGAGAAATTTGTAGCCATAGTTAATTGGCCTCCACCCAAGAATCAAGGAGATGTCAAAAGCTTCCATGGATTGGCCACCTTCTATAGGAATTTTATTAAAAACTTCATTCGTGTGTGTTCACCAATGCTTGACACTATTAAAGGAGGTAGAAAGAACAAGTTTTCTTGGAAAAATGAAGCCAATGATGCATTTCAATATTTGAAGAATAGAGTCTCTTAGTATCCTATCTTGACTCTTCCTGACTTCAACAAGGTCTTCATAGTGGAGATTGATGAAAGTAACTTGGCAATAGGTGCAGTCCTAAGCCAAGAAGGCAAACTAGTCGCCTTCTTCTCAGAGACACTAAATGAAGCTAAAAGGAAGTACTCTACCTATGACTTGGAAATCTATGCCATGGTCCAAGCCCTCAAGAAATGGAGGCACTACCTAATTCCCAAGGAGTTTGTAGTATACACTGACAATCATACATTGAGCTTCCTCAATTCACAAGAGAAACTTTATGATAGACATCTCAAATGGGTAGAACAGCTACAAGCCTACACCTTCAACATCAAACACAAGAAGGGTGTAGCAAACAAAATTGTTGATGGACTTAGTAGAAGAGTGGGTCTGGTTGAAGAGGTCCAACTCCAAAGTGTGGGAATTGATTCCCTTAAAAATCTATACCATGATGACCCTAATTTTGCATAGATCTTTCAAGTTTTTACAGAAATAGTTGGAAGATACCATACTGATTTTTCTGAATACTTGATTCGGAATGGACTCCTATTCAAAGGAGCTCAACTCTGTATTCCCAAATTCTCAATGATGGAAAATATAATAAGGGAGAAGAACTTTGGTGAAATAGGAGGACACTTTGGCATCAACAAGACTACAGACATGGTGAAAAGAAGCTATTTTTGGCCAAGGATGAAACATGATGTCAAGAATTTTATTGAAACTTGCACCATCTGTCAGCAAGAAAAAGGTGTGTCAACAAATCAAGGGTTATATCAACCTCTACCAATTCCCTCTAGGCCTTGGGAATCAATCTCAATGGATTTTGTCATGAGGTTTCCTAGAACAAAACAAGGGTTTGATAGTGTTTTTGTGATAGTGGATAGGTTCAGTAAAATGGTCCATTTTTTACCATGTAAAAGCACCAATGATGCTTCCCATATTGCACATCTTTTCTTTAAAGAGGTAGTTAGGATCCATGGTTTTCCTCAAAAAATTATATCTAACAGGGATGTGAAGTTTCAAGGCCATTTTTGGAAGACACTCTTCATGAAACTTGGCACTAATCTAACCTACAGCTCTACCTATCATCTACAAACAGATGGATAGACTGAGCTAGTAAACAGATCCTTAGGAAATCTCCTAAGATGCCTAACCAAATAGTATGCATATAATTGGGATCTAATCTTGCCCCAAGAAGAGTTTGCTTTCAATGATTCTATGAACAGGTCAATAGGAAAGACCCCCTTCCAAGAAGTATATGGCCTTCACCCCAAAGGACCATTGGATCTAGTAGAACTTCCTTCTGATTTTAGAATCAATGCTCAAGGACAAGAACTGGCAGAAATTATAACAAAGGTGCAGAATGAAGTGAAAGAAACACTCCAAAAATCAACTTTGAAATACAAGGACCATGCAGAAAAAACAAGAAGGGAAATCCACTTCAAAGTTGGAGACAAAGTATGGCCATTCTTGAAGAAAGAGAGACTCCCTAAGGGTAGATATTCCAAACTTCACATGAAAAAAGTTGGACCATGCAATATCCTTAACATAATGGGTGAGAATGTATATGAGATCTCTCTTCCCCCCACTTTGAAAATTTCTCCAATATTCAATGTTGTAGACCTAACTCCCTATAAGGGCACAACATATCACCCAAATGATCAAAGCAACCAGATAGGTTTGAATGATGAGGACTATGTCACCAATCTCCCACCAAGAAAGCCAGTGGAATTGGAATCTATTTTGGACACCAAAGTCTTGAAGAAGACAAGAAATAACAAATACATGTAGTACTTAGTTAAATGGAAAGGTCTTCCTTCCATAGATGCTACCTGGATGTCTGAAGACCAGATCAAACAACATGGCACCACTGTTACTCAACTATCCTCAAGTGGGGACTTGAGTTCTCATCTCATGGGGAGTATGGTGCAGGAGCACCCAAACTAAACCACATCCTCCTATGGACCCTTGGGTTTAATTCAAGGTCCTAAGAGGCCTTTACAAACATCAAACACTCTAGGGTTAGTCATTGGGTCACCATGTAAGACCATAGTACCAAGATTGGCACAATATAAGCCATTGAGTCACTATGAGTCACTTATGAATCCAAGCACTAGAAATAGTTTTTATTTTTATTTTTTAGGGTTTGGATCCACTAGGGATCACATCAATAACATCTGGACCAAATTTGGTCACTAGATTTGAAAAAATGCATAAAATGTAAAATTTGCTCAAAAGTTGTCAAGCAACTTTTGAGCAAACTTAACAACTTTTTGAAATTAGACTCCAAAATGGTCAAGTTGGTTCAAAATTGGTTTGTAACCATTAGGAATTCCTACAATAGCCCTTTTGGGTGGGTGGTAGGCTAATTATGTACTTACTATTTTGAAATCCATAAGATATAATCATTTTATTTTATTCTAAAGAAGACAGTCATCATGTACGGATAGGTATGGCCAGAGAAGCATGTGAATCTAACACAGGGGGATAGTGGTTTGAGACTTCTTCCTTTTTCTTTCAGTTTCATGCCTTGATCGATTATAGTTTGCAAGTTATAGATTTTACAAACCCAATGCCTGAATTGTAGGCCCTAATTCAGGGTTTCAAGAAGAATTAGGTGTATCTCCACTTTCCACCATGGGAATCTAATGACCCTTGGTAGAAAGATTTCTCTTAGGATTCTTTTCAAAAGTCTGCAAGATAGGGTTCTCAAGTTGCAGGGAAGTGGAAAAGAATTGATGCCCTAGGTGTATATGTGCATCTATGCACCTATCCTGATTTAGGACATCAGTCATATCTTTTGTCTTGGGATTGATCAGAGGTGCTAGGTTAGGGGAGAAGACATGTATGCACCCCCTCACATGAGCCAATATTAATTTTGGGCATTGGATGTATCTAAAAGGTACTTGTAGTGTAACTGGAGGCCTAATTAGGGCTAATTGGTAAAGCAAATTGGTTCACCATTCTGCCTTCTTTTCAATTCCAAGTTCCAAGGCTTTAGTCTAAAGTCTTTGGTCATAAAGGGTATCTAAAAACCTGATTATTTCTTGTAGTTGTGTGGAGAAATCTTTGATGAGATCAAAATTCCCTCTGGAAAAGGCTACAAGCAAAAACATAGGTTTGTGAAGCAACCATAGTGTATGAGTTGTCTTTAAGTGAAAGAACCATTGGAACTAATAATTAGGGACCTAAATAGACCATACCTACAAGCATAGGTCACCCCTAGTCCTACATTTCACTTTAGTGGTATTCTTGTGAACAAGGGTCACTTGGCTTATGAGACCAACCTAGATAGTTGGTATTAGAGGATTGGTAAACCTAGTGATTAGGTTACCCTTGGGGTTTTGGGGTTGTGAGAACCTTGAATCAGTCCTTCTATTACATTTGTGATAATTGTAAAGCCTTAAGACCATCACTAAGAAAACAACCTAGGGTGCCTTACCCTATTGTGAGACCTTTGCAAGCTTCCAGTTGCCCACTTCGAATCACTTTTCTTTTAAATGAATCATGCAATCTCTAAATGCATCCACATGTAGACTCTTAGGATTGTCATTTATTTGTATACATTGTAGCATTTTATCATCATTGGGCACTTTTGTAACGGACATCAAATGATAGTACAACTGTCACTAATACCCACTGGTATCATGAAAGTATGAATACTATGTGTATTGGATGCAATGTTGGAAATAAACTTAAGCATAAAGGCATAGAAGATAGGATGACAAGTTAGTTATCTCCTTTTACTATTAAGAATCAGGTTCTATTTCAGTGTAATGTAAGATATATGACCCGTAATGACCTTGAAAATTCATATCCTTGGGTACATCATGTTTTGTACACCCTAGTGAGAATCTGATTTAGAAAATAGACAAGGAAATTGTTTCAACCTCACCATAGTTTGTACATAACAAGGATCAAGATATATGTGGCTATCCACTCATGTTGGCATCGGTTACCATAAACATCCAAGTTAGATGAAATTTATAGGATCATTGAAACAATCACCATATGCAGAAAACCAAGAAAACATTATGCCCCCTGTCCTTGTGACTCTTTGTCTTTGAAAAGACGTCATGTAGTAACTCAGAAGACATAACAATCACCAATTGATAATCAATCAAATAAAATTTATAACCTCTTAGATTCCCCTACTATGAATCATTATGGGAATATAAAAGAGTCATAATCAAACCAAGATCAATCTATGCGTTTAAGTAGTATTGAGAAATATTGTAGATTCATTTTTCAAGAGAAATAGAGATTCATCAATCAGAATATGGAATTAAGCAATATGTTTTCTTTTCATGTCTAAGTATATGAGATTAACTTTGTCAGCAATTGCAATCCAATGTAGTGTTTAGGAACACTGGTTGATTAAAGTGTTGAGAAACACTAGTACGTTGAAAGTCCTTGATTAAAGTGTTGAGAAACACTAGATTGTTTAAAGCTCTTGATTAAAGTGTTGAGAAACACTAGTGTGATGTTTGTTATAGGTAGGTGGTGTTGAAGAAATACTTTGTTTGTGACAGTGATATTTTGATGCCAGTACTGAGAAATACTATTGTGAGAGGCAAACCATCCTAGATAGGAACCTCAGAAAACCTACCAGACACAAACTGACCATGCTAGCAAAGATGCCCCTAGTGCATAATAACTATTCCTAAGATGCACATGTAGACAAATCCCAAGAAAGGATACAACATTTGTAAGGAATCAGAGTCAACCAATAACACAGGTGTGATCATGAAGGATTGGTATCATTAATGCATTGATAGATAGAGCACAGAGTTTGAGTGACACCTATTTTCCAGGTTTTCACCACTCGGCAAAGCTTTTTATTTTTGCCACCCAGATGCCTGATTGCCAGGTTTTCGTCGAGGCACTTTTCTCTTTTTCAATTTTTCTATTCATTTTTCTTTTGTATTTTTTTTTTGTAGTATCAAGGCGCCTTTTGCTAGCTTTTCACCAAAGATACCTTTTTTCATGACTTTTTCCACTATTTTTGGATTTCTTCAGGATCAATTTTCTGGTATTTTCTGAGACTTTTCACTACACGGGCTCTGCTAGCTAGATATCAAGTGTAGAACTGCTTCAAATGTAGAGTATTTATGGGATCAGGAAGCACATCTCCCTCAGGTGTAGCTAACTAATATGCGTTAGTCCCAAAAGTTGCAGTAATGACATAAGGCCCCAGCTAGTTGGGTTCAAACTTTCCTTTCTATTCTCTATTTGGATGGTTCTTAGGATTCTCTTTGAGAATGAGATCCCCCACTTGAAACTGTCATAGTTTAACCTTTTTATTGTACCCTTTTGACATGCATTTTTGGTACACTTTCAGGTGATCATACACTTATTGTCTGTGCTCATCAAGTAATTCTAGTGCATTCACCCTATCAATGCGGTATTGTTCCTTAGTAACAAGACCTTGGAGAGATACCCGCAAAGATGGAATTTCTACCTCAATAGGTAACACGTCTTCTATGCCATAGACTAGAGAAAATGGTGTGGCTCTAGTTGGTGTTCTAATACTTATTATATAGGCCCAAAGTGCTGGATTTAGTTGCAAATGCCAGTCTCTACAAGACTTACTCACAGTTATGTGCAAGATTTTAAGAATGTTCTTATTAGATGCCTTAGCTTGTCCATTACCTTGAGGATAATAGATTGAAGAAAAATGTTGGGTGATGTGAAACTGTGTGCAAAGGTCTTCAATGTCTTGGTTTTTAAATTGACCCCTATTATCTATTACAATTGAAGAGCACTGATTTTTTTAGTGGCTAATATTCGCCAATTGGCTAATTTTTGAAATTTGAGAATCCAAATTTGGCTAATAATTCCAGATTTAAGGCGACCTAAATCACCAAACTTTTACAAAGTTTTATTTTAGAAATGTTTAAATCGCCAAATAATTTATTTTATTAAAAATTTGAACTCAAATATTTGCCTAATATTTGATATATGGTTAGATTCAATTCGCCTAAATTTTATCATTTATTATAGAAATCTAAATTAATTCACCAATAATATATCATAATTGTTAGTTATAGTAGGGTTGTGTTACCAATATTAGTTGTCATTATTGATTTAAAATATAACCTAGTGATCTTCATTATATTCCATGAGGCAAAAATGTTACTATCTTATTTGTAACGCTTATCGGGGCTAAGATTTCCTTTGGATTGTTGATAAATCAATGACACTGAAGAAATTTTGGGTCCTATTA
>MU225615.1:1769884-1783142 GCA_018584345.1 Thuja plicata | reverse complement strand
CCTATTATAATAATAAAAATAACGATACATTTATCTCGCACAATACAATGAGGATTATTTGATTATATTTTAAATAAATGGTAGCAACTAGATACTATAGAGTTCCCTTAAACCCATCAAATATTTTATAAGTTAGCCTAATAATTTTCTATAAGAACTCTTTTTTCTTTAAATGTAATTATTTTTCATGGTCATTAATGAAATGTTGGTTATTGCTTGAGATTCACCAATATTTTCTGCAAAAAATTTATGATTAAAAAATATTCGCCAATACAAATAATTTTTTTTCCCAAAAAAATGAGAGATTCGCCAGTATGAATTATTTTTTTTAAAAATAAAATGAAGGATTCGCCAGGATTTTATATTTTTTTCTAGAGGGGGGTTTCTTAAAGTTATCCCTGTTGAAGAGGGTATCCCATACCTACAAATAATTTAGTTCAAGATAAACATAGCCACCTTTTTTCCAGTGGCTTTGATCAGTGGTACAACTTCAACCCACTTAGTGAAATACTCAATGGTTGTAATGATGTATTTGTGTCCACTTGAAGAATCAAGTTATATTTGTCCAACCAAATCAAAGTCCCATTGCTGAAATGGCCAATGTGTTATAAATGGTATGAGTTCTCTAGCAAGATCATGGATGAGATTTCCATGTGTTTGGCATTTGTGACATGTTTTTGAAAATAGAACAACATCTTTTTCCATCTTGGGCCAATAATAGCCAACTCTTAGTAGTTTTTTAGCTAACAAAAATCCATTTGAGTGTGATCCACATACACCTTCATGGATTTATTTTAATGTGTGATCTGACTCTTACTATTCTCAACACCTAAGAAGTGTACCATTGAGACCTCATCTATATAAGTTATTAGTAATGAGGACATAATGCGATGCTATCCTAATTCAGGCTCATTTTTTGTTCCTTGATAGGTCACTGGGTAGAGTTTGGTCAGTGAGATAGGTAATGATTTTGGTGTACTGGGATTGGTCTTGGGTATTTAAAGCATAAATTACTTGGTACTCAGGGGTATCAAAAGCTTGATAGGATAATTAGTCCACGAAGAAGTCATATTAGAATTGATGTTTTTCTAGTTGTAACATGGATGCCAGTGTAGCCATAGTGTCTGCAGCTTTATTTTCTGTTCTTGGTATTTGTTGGAATATGACGAAGACAAAGTACTTTTTCAAGTCTTCAACTAGTTGTTTATAAGGCATCATCTCCTCATCTCTAGTCTGATAGTCTCCATTTACTTGATTAATAATAAGATGAGAGTCACTATACACATGTAACTCTATGATATTCCATTTCATAGCTAATTTAAGACCATTCACTAATGCTTCAAATTCATAAATGTTATTGGTGCATGGAAACATGAATTTGTATTCTATGGTTATCTTGTAGCCTTGAGGAGTTATGAAGAGAACTCCTACTCCAGAGCCTTTTTGCGTTAAAGAACCATCAAAGTACATATTCTATGGATGTTGAGTTAAATGCATTATATTTTCATCAGGAAATTTAATTATCAAAGTTGCGTCATCTTGCTATGGTGAATCAACTAATTGATCTACGAGGACTTGTCCTTTAATAGCACTTCTATCCACATACTCAATATCAAATTCACTTAGAATTAGGACCCACTTTTCTAGCCTTCCTGTTAATGTTGTCTTGCTTAAGAGGTATTTCAGCGGATCTCTATTTGCAATAAGTTTTACTGTATGTGATAGCATATAATGTCTCAATTTCTGTGATGCAAAGACAACTGCTAGGAAAGATTTTTCAATTATACTATAATTGAGTTCATAAGACACTAGTGTCTTGTTGATATATTAGATTGCTCTTTCCTCTTTAGTTTCATCTTCTTGAGCCAACAATACTCCCAACAATGTAGCCGTAGCTAAAATATATAGGAGTAATGGCTTTCCATGAATGGGCGCCATGAGAATGGGAGGAGTATCCAAGTAATCCTTGAAGTCTTTGAAGTTACTTTCACATTGTTCATCCCATTTGAAGGTAACACCCTTATGTAGCATTTTAGTAAAAGTTTGTGATATGTCTACAAGTTGTGAAATAAATCTTCTAATTGACTGGAGTCTTCCTTGTAGCTTCCTCATTTGACTAATGTTGCAAGGAGGTGACATTTCTAGTATAGCTTTTACTTTTGTAGGGTCCACCTCAATTCCTTTTGCTGATACAATAAACCCTAGTAACTTCTTTGATTGGACTCCAAAGGAACACTTCTTTGGATTAATCCCAAGTTGAAATTGCTCCATGCAATCTAATATCTTTTGCAAGTCTTCAATATGAGTAGTTCTTGTTTTTGACTTTGCTAAGGTATCCTCCACGTAGTCCTCCATGTTTTTGTGTATCATATCATGGAATATGGTTGTCATAGCTCTTTGGTATGTATCACCAACATTCTTTAATCCAAATGGCATAACGTTCTAGCAAAAAGTTCCCCGTGCACATGTGAATGTTGTTTTTTCTTGGTCTTCAGGAGCAATCTTAATCTGGTTGTAGCCCAAGAAATGATCCATGAGTGAATACATCTGATAGCCTATTTTTAGATCTATGATCATATGAATGTTTGGTAGTGTAAAATTATCTTTAGGACATTCTTTGTTTAAGTCTCTAAAGTATGTGCAAATCCTGATAGATTTATTTGTTTAGATACTAGTACCACATTAGAAATCCATCCTATGTAAGCGACGACTCTTATGAATCCATCTTTAAATATTTTTTCTAGCTTTGTTTTTGCCAATAATGCAACATGAGGATGCATCTTTCTTAATTTTTGTTTCATGGGTTTGAGCCCAGGAGCTATAGATAAATGATGCATTGTTAATTTAGGATCAATTCCAGGCATATCAGTATAAGACATTGCAAATTTAATCTTTTTCTCTTTCAGGAACTCAGTAAATCACATATTCTACTCTTCTGATAAGGACTATGCTAGATGAACAAATTGAGGAACTTCACCTGTTCCCAAGTTAACCGGTTGTGTAGGTTCTCTCAAAACTGAAGATCTTTCTTGAAAGTTCTTAGGGAGAATATCAAGAATCTCATCTTTTGGCGCCTATGGGAGGTTTTCACCATTAGATACATCTTTTATTTTTATTTTTTTAGAATCTAACGCTGCCACAACATGGTTTTCACCATTAGTTCTTTGTTTCTTTTTATTTTTGAAATTGTGACTAAGAAACTTGATATCCTCCTCTGACATGTTCACACTCCTTACATTGGTGGAAGAAGGATAAGGTTCACAAGCATTTAGATAACAGGCCAAAGTGTAGTCATTAGGGAAGTTCTTGATAGGAGTAGGATATGAGTTTGTTCAATCAATTAGGTTAGGTTTTATCAAGGATAATGATTCAGAGTTTTGTAAGGAAAACATCATGTTAGTGTCAAAACTATTAACTGACAAGACATGTTCCATTAAGTCAACTTCTACAGTGTTTAGATCATCAAGAGTTAAAATTTCATTAATAGGGTCATTGTTAGTAATATGCAGACCTAACTCTAGTGACTCATCAGTTGATATTACTTCTTCTTCTCTCAAAAAGATGGAACTCATTGCTTGTAGTCTTAGAATATCCTCTAGACCTAGTAAAACACCATTTTATTCATCAAAAATCCTAGGCAGTGGTATCGCATATGATTATGGAACAACAATAGTATTAGGGGAAGTGTTAGAACTCTCTCCTCTTTCCAATAGAGCTAAAAATTTATGAATCACATATACCTCAATGTCCATAGTAGCATTAGACAAGTGATCCCATTCATAGTCATGTGATTTTATTATATCATCATCTGATCTGTTTAGAAAGTCAACAATAGTTACCTGATGTACCCTATTAGCCACTTGTAGATAAAAGTGAGGTAAATCTAGGACATGTGAAATTATGACCAACTGCCCCCAATTAGGATGTAAGTCTTGTTGTTGGGGTATTTCTTCAGAAAATTCTTCTATCAATAAGACTTCTAGAGAGTCTTTTATTGTTTCCTCTACTTCTTGAATAGTATCTTGTGTCAATAAAGGAACATGAGTCTCTTGTTGTGAAAAAGTAGGTACATATCTTTCTCCTTGATATTTGGGATTCTCTGTACGAATGTGTAATAATCTCTCATATGATTTCCATGGTTCAAGTTCTATTATTTCATCTTCATCATCACTTCCTTCATCAAAGATTGGACCATCTTTTGAGGTAGGGTTCTCATCTTTTTTATTCAAACCTAATCCCTTTTTGTCTTTAGTATTTCTGAATTCCATGTGTATAGATTCAACAAGTCCTTTTCCTTTATCTCCTAAAGGTCCCTTCCCTTTATATCCCATTTCTTTAAGAAGGTCATATCCTTTACCATACTTTTTTAGGGATATCTCCACATGTTTTAACTCATTTTCTTTTTGTTCTCATTTATAGAGCCAAGCCAAGACTGCTCTTATTTTTCATCCTCTTTTGAAGTAGAGGCTCTAACCATACCAGTTTCTTTGTGAATGTCTAGTTCTTTAGATGTAGTAGGTGTGAAAGATGAGTAAGGTTTCCTATAAGATCTTTGAGACACAAGAATTTCTATCAATGATGGGCTTATGTCTAGCTTGTACTCTCCCATGCTAGTTTCTTGAAGTTTTAGTGTCTTTCCAAAGCTTCTCATTACCATTTCTTTAGTAGTTTCAGGTACAGTTTCTTTTGGGACTTCCTTATTATGAGGAACCATACTATCTTCTTTGACATTATTTCAAGTATAACTTGCATCTACATGAATTGTTACTTCCACCCCATTATGTGGGAATTTGATACATTGGTGGTAAGTAGATGGTACTTCTTACATTTCATGAATCCAAGGTCTCCCTAATAGTATGTTGTAAGCCAAGGGTAGATCTAGAACTTGACAGATCACATTTCTTTCAACTGGTCCTATTCTAATTAGTAGAACAATGAGGCCTTTAGATGATCTTTCTTCTTCATCGTAATCTTTGATAGTTATCTTACTCCTCAAATCAATAGTTTTTTCTGAAAGACCCAACTTCTTTATTAGATTGAAAGTGCATATGTTCAACCCTGTGCCTCCATCTATCAATACATGTCTGAGACAAGATTTGTGAATTAGGACTTCAATGTGTAGGGGTTGGTTATGCAAATGATTCAATGACTTGTCATCTTCTTCTGAAAAAGAGAGATAGTGTGGTGATGATATATGATTAACCATTTCCTGGAACTTGTCTACATCAATGTCTTTTGGAAAATTTGCAGAATGTAGGGCTTGTTCAAGAATTTCCCTATGCACTGAAGAGATTTTGAGTAAATCAAATATAGAAATTTGAGCAAAGGTTCTTTGCAGTTGATCCACCAAGTTATAGCTTGCTAAAGGAATGGTAACTATTTTTCTTGTTGTTGATGGTTTGGGAATAGTGATAGTAGGTACTTTTGAATATGTCATTTGTTTTGATGAGGAGATAGCTCCTTTGATTGTGACTTGTGCTTTACTTTGAGTCACTACATTGGATTGTATGGATGTGTCTTTAGCACATTTAATAGTGATCACATTGATTGATTCATATTTAATGTCCAACATGTTGATCACATTAGTGTTATTGGAGTAGGTGTAATTCACTTCACTTCCTTTTCCTTTAGATGATTCTCCTTTCTCGTAATTAGGAAATGGTTTGTTAAATGTCATATGGTCTTCATTAGTGGTTTTTCCTTCGACTTTGATCTTGCCTCCTTCAATAAGGTCTAGTATAACATGTTTAAGCTTAACATAGTTATTAGACTTATGTCCCTTATTCTTGTGAAAGACACAATAAGAATAGTCATCCCACCATCTCGGCTTGACCTCTGGTTCCCATGGTTTTGAATCGGGAATTGTAAGAACTTTGTTGTCCAAGAGTGTCTTCAAAACTATCTCAAGAGGTTCTCCTAAAGGAGTGCATGTTCATTGAGGTCTATATGTCCATGGTCTACTCTTGTTGTTCTCATTGTTTGCTTTAGGTATTGTGGTTGTTATCTTGGCTTCTTTGTTTTCTTGTAAGTTGTCCGTTAGATTGAACACTGCTGGTGTAGGATTAGCATTGGATGCATCTACCACTCCATCATCAACAACATTCCTATTTTTTTTCCACCACTTAGGCTTGTTGTTATATTTGGTAGGTTTAATATTACTTTTAAGTGTGATTTCTCCTTTCTTAACCATGACCTCTTCAATACGGATGGCATTTTTGATCATCCTATCAAAGCTAGGTGAATCTTACATTTGTAAAGCATATTTTAATTCAAGTATCAAGTTGTTAATAAAGATTTCCATCTTTTCTGATTCATGAATAGCTCTTGAATACCTAGCAAATATTTTCCTCCACCTTTGTAAAAAGTGTGTAAAGGATTCACCGGTTCTTTGTTTTTTGTTACATAAGTCCATCATGGTTACATCATGTTGTATATTGTAGGAGTAATGTTGGACAAAACATTGTATTAACTCCTCAAAATATTTCACCTTAAGTGTGATTTTGAAGAACCACTCCATAGCATTTCCACCTAGACTTCCAAAAAATAGCCTCATTAGGTATATAGGTTTGTGCATGTACTATATGCTTAGAGCACAAAAATATCTCACATGGTCATGTGGATCAGTCTCTCCCTTATACTTTTCATATTTAGGCCTTGCCATGTTGGGAGGAAATGGAATCATGTTAATACTCTTTTCAAAAGGAAATGGAAAAATGTGGTCCAAAGAGTATTTTTTTGTTGGTTTGACCTTCTCTTGTTTGAGTTTTGCAAGTTTGACTTGCATCAAGGTCATTTGTTTGGTGAGAATAGAGATAGGGGTTGGTATCTCTTTTTCCTTTAGTCTTTCAACATCATAATCTTTAGGTAGTTTAACTCCAAGGGATGCTAAATGTAGAAAGTATTTTTCTTTCTCTTCACCAATGATATTTTCCAATGTTCTTTGGAATTTTTGACTTTGTCTAAGCCTAATATAATATTCCTCGGGCACATCTCCATCACTATCTGAGTCAAACAAAGGATGAGTAATGTGAATTTGTTATTCACTACTACTGTCTTCTTGTCTTTGGTTTTTGTCATTGTTATATTGTTCAAAATTTGTACTCCATTCATTTCTAGAAGCTTCCATTGCAGGTGATTTTGTGTCAAATAAGGGATTACAAGATGTTTCTCCTTGTTGAAAGTGTAGCAATATAGGAGGTACTTCTATTTCATGAGAAAGATACTTGATGCATCTTGTGTTAAACATGAAGTTGAATCTCAACTATGTCAAAAGGTTTCCAATAGTATCAAGTGAAGTCTCAAATTGTCCAGGTAAGTGTGTCCAAGTATTAAAGGATTGTTTGTGTTTGATGGAAGTAAATGACTACAGTGTTAGAGGGTTAGAATTCCCTGATAGTGAGTTGGGAATCAAGTTGTTTTTGAAAAGTGAATAGACCACACGTTTTGAGACCAAATTAGGGTGGTTATAGGTACCATTTTCCAAGACTCAAAGGATTTTGTAGGTTTTAGGGCCCTAAGGTGTTTGTACTCTGGATTCCTAGAATTAAGGACAACTAGGGCTAATTGGGCTAAAATAGTGCAGTCAGATGACTTATGCATGAAAATGTATCAAACTGGATTGGTGAAGTCTTATCCTTCCTAGGAGGTGCCTGTATACTCCCTAGGTTTCTAAAACCATGCTTGGTTTCCTAAAACTCACAATATCCCTGTAATCAAACACAAGTTAACACTAGAAATCTCCTAGCCGAGTACTCCAGTCTTGCCTAGGGCTTTCCAATAAAATTAGAAAAACATCTTTTCTGAATCTCTCCTTCTATATACATTATATATAGAGGCTCATCTTCCATATTTCCCCATTCCATGATGAATGCACGGTGGAGAATTACGGAGGATCCATTTTACTCAAAACCACCTTGTCAACTCCAGCAACTAGTCTACTTACAAAATAATTTTACAACTCTACTCTAATGAACACACAGAAACTTGCACACTAAACAAAATTTACTCTAAATCAACTCTAATATCAAAATATAACACTAAATCATGCTATGCAATCCATCTCATGATGCCAAAACACAAAACCAGTAGACTATGTATGCAATCAGAAAATGAAGAGCTTCTACTATTCAAAAAAAATTTATTACATCACCCATGCCTCGAGAAATGGGCCTCATTGTATATAAATATGACCCCTCCATGTTTTTATTCCACTACCATTAACCAAATTTTCCACTCACTGAAAGGAATCAAACTTGACAATGTTGTCGGACAACATTGCAAAGTTGCAAAAGTTGTCAAGTAACTTTTAAGCAACTTTTACATCTTTTGTTAAAACTCAATTTTATGACCTCCAATCATCATCGCATGATGTAAAAACATCATAAAGGCCTTCCTAGGGACACATTTCATCCATGCAAATCCTTCTAGGCTTTTTGACCACTAATTCTCAATTTAGGCTAAAATGTACTAAAACACTGAAAACCTTAACCGGCTAGTTGGACTGATCCTAGACTAATCCAGCTAGTTACAAACAAGCTAGACCTTCTAAGGTTAAAAAAAAACTACTAACTTGGATGGGTTCAATACAAGCCACTACAAAAACTTAGGGAATGGATTAAACCTAGGTGCTCCTACACCACTTGACCTAACCGCACCCTGAATAGGGAGGTGAACCATTATAGGGCAATCTGAATTTCAATCTACTAAGGTCTCTTTTATAACATGAAGAATTGATTTGACATATGAATTAATGCTAATAAAGTGGTCATAGTAAAATTATATGCATATTTTAAAGAGGTTGAAGATGTGAACCACATTCATGTTAAATTCTTTAAAAACAAGGTTTAAATCTATATTTTACCAGTATTTGTATTAAAATAGCATCTTGTTACCTCCCTCACAGACTGGGTATTCATGACATTCCAAAATTCTGAAACAAAGAATGGGTAATCTATTTCAACAAGTTGGTCCCTCTAAAGCTTAGTTAATGTAACTTCGTTTAAAGGTTAGGATACTATAATTTCCTTGTAAGAATTCTTCCTTATTTAAAACTTAACGCAGAAGGCCTCAACATTAACTCTTAATGCTACTAAATAACATCTAAACACAATTCCCAATAGTTTATAACTTTTATCAATTATCTCCATCCTTGGGGTTCCTATAATCATAAAGATACAATAAATTAATTGTTTAATTTCTTAAATCTTTGACTATATCATTAATGGTATCTAGGCCCAAAAGACATTTAAATCAAAACTAAAACATTAATAATTAATTTTCATTTACAAGGTTTAATAAATAGGTAAATAAATTGACTATATGCAAAATCCTTAACCCATCATATAGTGATCCTTAGATTTAATAGAAAAACTCCCAAATAAATACTTTAATGGATACCACTATAGTAACTTTACTTAACTTAATCCCACTTTAAATTTAATTCAAAAAGTAATTAAACCTTCGTAACCAATATTTAAATTTATTCTAATGACTTAAAGGTGTAAGGTCATTTTAATCTAAATGAAATAAACTATTAGGATCTACATTAAATCATTTGTCGAATACATAACTATATTAGGTACGAGTTAAGAAATTTCACACAACATTAAATTATGAATTGCTCATAAAGATTTACTTTTTAATAAGGTAATAAAATTAAATTTGATT
This sequence comes from Thuja plicata, assembly GCA_018584345.1. Classification (NCBI taxonomy): domain Eukaryota; kingdom Viridiplantae; phylum Streptophyta; class Pinopsida; order Cupressales; family Cupressaceae; genus Thuja; species Thuja plicata. Next base: position 1,773,476 of record MU225615.1, on the reverse strand, counting down.
AACACATTTAACTATGAATTCTCATTAAGGTGTTTCCTTCCCTTTTGTTTAACTGATTTAAAAATCTATAATATTTAACGTATCCTTTTTTCCACTTAAATGATTTTTTTTAAGTTAATATACATATACATATATATATATATATATACACACACACACTATTTAGTTACTAATGAAATAACCATAGTATATCTCAAACCAAAATACAATTCATTAATTATAAATCTATATTGATTAACCTATATGCAAGGTTAAGAAAAGCAAAATAATAGGGGAGGGGTTGTTTTAATTAATTCTTCTCTACATATTACTCCCACAAAAATGATTCTCCTAAAACAAGAATAAAATAATGTTATTATTAGAAAACCCTAACCCTAATTTGGATTTAGGGTTAGAGGTCAAAATATGAGGAGGAGAAAGAAGTTGTTTCCCTCTTCTTTCTCCCCTCTCTTATTCTTCCCTTCATACCTGAAACCCTAAAGGGTTTTTTTTTTCTTTTGTGTTTATATGTTGTTGCAGGTTAGATAAGGGCTCTAATGGAGGTAAAGATAGATCTCATACACAGTCATATATTTACAGGTATACGGCCACTATTAACTTGTTCATGCTTCATTTTATATGAATCTTTTATGTATACAGGGTATAAATTTATAACATTAAATTTTGTTCATTAAATTTGAATAAAATCAGGGTGGTTTTACTTTTACAAGTTGTTGTTTTGTTTAGCACAGAGCGCTGCGCATGTAAGGCAGAGTGTGAGGAGTGGGGGATGGGTTGGTTGGGTGAAGAGGCATTAGTCCTCTCCCCACCCCATGGAGGTCTTTCCCCCATGCCTCCACCACAATCAATGGCACAAGCCACCTTCTGTGGTGGCAGCCGTGGTGGAATGTGCTCACCACGGGGGGAGTGCCCATCCTCCCCTCCATTTTATTTTACATTTAAAAAAAAAAATAGTCTGTTGTTTCTTTTATATATATATAGCCTAAAGTATTGCAGCAGATTAGATTTATTACTATTTTACTAACCCAATATGTGTGTGTGTGTGTGTGTGTGTGTGTGTGATGACATGTAACTGATTTAATGTTTGAAGATGTTAAGTTGATCACCGAAATGCAGAAGGATAATGCAAGACATTAAATCAGTTAATGGATTATATTGTCATTAATGTCAACTTGATATAATCTAATCGGTTATAATCAAAGTTTCAAAGACTTCAAAGAATCAAAGATAAAAATATTATGCTATATGTATGCATAAAAGACAAGCATTCACTATATGATTTCAAACACTGACGGCTAGTGGAACCCAGCAGACAGAGATCGCTAAAAGTCAAGTCACAGTGATGCCCGAGAAAGAACACCAATGAGAATTACCGATGAGTAGAATCACAAGCATAACCGATGGCCAGAAACATAGTGTAAATCGATGGAGAAGCCTGAGGAGAACTAGAGTGTTGACTGAAGCTATCAAAGAGTTAAAACACTAAAATTAACTTGAGTTCAGAAATGAAAAAAATATCTAGCTGGCAGAGATAAATATGGACTTAACTGGTAGTTATCTTTGTTTTCATCGACAAGATAAAGCCAGAGATAAGTAAAGGATTTAAAGCTATTTTGTCCAGTTGGTAGGAAGATCTCTGTGAGATAAAATATGAGTTTTGATTTAAATCTAATTGGCTAAGATTTTGGATCACGCCAAGATCAAGAAAAATAAGAACCTAACAATGGTGATATCATGTCTATAAAGAGACAAATTAATTCATTACGAATTGAGTGGGTGAATGAATGAAAAGAGGATGCTGAAGAGAAACTGATGAAGAGAAACTTCATACAGTCCTGATCAATCAAGATGAGGAAAGAGCTAAATTTTTCTGCGGACACTGAGAAACAAAGCACAGCATCACCCAGCAGAGCTAAAGTGGAGCAAAGGTATCAAAAGAGATATATTGATCAGATTAGTTTATGAGATTACAATAGATCTAAAAATCTACAATTATAAGTTGTATATGTGAACAGATCATATTGTTTTATTTTAACCATTGATTTAGAAAGTCTCTTAACCAAGCGAGATTTAAACATCCTTTCTATATTGAGATACATCCCAAGGAGTATCAAAAAGTTTGATCATGAATATAGAATGCGATGTCAGATACCTATTGATAGGCCAAGTAAGTGTTTGATCAAGGATGGTAACATAGAGATGCTTGATATCAAGTCACAAACTAAACTTTTAAATCCTCTAACAAGGTCACACCTAAAAGTGTGTTTTTAACCTTTAACAGGGTTGGCTCTTCACCAAGCTCACTTCAAAAGAGTGAAAATTTTGGGTTAATGGTCCCAAGAGGTTTTTCCCTTAATAGGTTTTCCACATTAAAAATCCATGTGTCAATGTGTTTATGAGTCATTAATTTAGTGTTTTGTATTACACATAGCTTAACTGGATAGATCGGTATACTCTAGATAATTTATTGTCTTTCAGTAAATTAACAGATTTCTATTCGGTAAACATACAATATAAGTTTTAACAAAGCATTCCGAGCAGTAGTAACTTGATAATTGTATTTGAAGGAATTCATCTTATAGGACTGAAGATAACTAGAGGCTTAATATTGTGTTACTAAGTTTTTGGGTTGATTATTGGAATATTTTTTAGGCCACTGATTCACCCCCCCTCTCAGTTATTACTAACAATTGGTATCAGAGCTTGTGTTCTTAGAAAGGGAGTTTAATAGCTCAAGAAAAAGATCACACGATGAATAGATGAGATGTGCTCAAGTTGAATAAAGAGAACTTTGCATCATGAAAAAGTAGAATAAGAATCCACCTATCAGGCATTAGAAATGATATTAATCAATACCTTGATACTAAATATGTGTTTCCTACAGGACCTCAGACTCTTGAGTAATTAAGAGTAAAGCATAAGCATAATTGCATGACGATAGAACTTGCATCATTACTCTCCGATGCTGATTTTGAAGATGTCAAAACCTGCACCTCTACAAATAAAATGCGGGATAACTTGAAGCTTGTACATGGAGGAGATGCCAATGTACTAAGAGCAAAGGAAGAAATCCTAAGAGGGAGGTTTGATGACCTAAGGATGAAAGAAGGATAAAATATCACTTAGTATAGCTGTAGAATCAAAGAGGTAGTCAATGCTATCCGAGGAGTTGGAGGTGTACTTGAAGAGGAGATAGTGGTAAGTAAAATATTAAGAACCTTACTACCAGTATATGCTATTTGAGATGAATAACTTTGATAATAGTGTCTTACCATTTATATAATCTACATTCAAATGTTCTTTAAAGATAAGCAATTCAAGTCATATACTGTTGGAATAATGATACATTTGGCATCAGTGAATGCACTTAGTGAAAACACTTATTCGGTTTTGAATGCTTACCGAGCTCATCACTCAGCCCACAGCCTATACCGAGCATTCAGTAAAGCTCACCGATCAAATAGCTCAAACCGAGCAGTAAGGCAGTCACCGAGCATATGAGAAAAATAGCAGTTACCGAGCAGACGGTAGTCACCGAGTCATCAGTTGAAGATAACCGAGAAGATAGTTACTACCGAGTCACCAGAGGTTA
>MU225615.1:1719326-1743789 GCA_018584345.1 Thuja plicata | reverse complement strand
TATAATACACAACAATACTTCTATATGTAATTATCCATATGATGACATGAAGACTTGCATGGATAGATACATGTTGTTGACATGTTTATTATGCTATGTTCATACACGCAGACCCAGATATGATGTTGCAGTAAAGATATGTAATTTTGTTATTGACGGTTACAGTTCTGGAGGAATAACGGTTTAAGGCCGACGTATGTAACATGTTTATTGAGTTGCACCTATCTTCAGGATATGCATGTGTATATTCATGATGAGTTATGAGTTTTTGATATTAATCTAAAGGCGCCAAATCTATTTCAAGAAGATTGCAAAGTTATGATTAATTTGGTGAATCTGACTTAGTGAAGAGATGCGTCTATTCAGTTTATACTTGTGCGGTTGTAATTATGCTTGTGCACTTAGTAGAGCCAAAAAGGATGTTAAGAAGAGTTGTCTTACAGGTCCCATGATCTCATACTTGGAGCATATACTTATAGAAGGTCATTTGTGATAAGAAGAGTTGCAAAAGCTAGAGATAAGAAAAGCAGAGCATAGTGTTAAAGCAGCAGAGCTATATTTATCATATGTTGATAATATAGATATTGAAGTAGAATCTTTCAGAATATAGATAAGAATGTTGTAGTGCTTTACAAGAGGTTAAAGCATTGGTGTAAAAAAGGAACTGATCAGACAAGCAGTGTCACAAACAATAGTTCACCTTGTTGATACAGTGTGTATCAAATAACCAGAAGGTTGTAGCCTTCACCACTTGGACAGTGAGTCCTTGGATAGTGATTCCACCACCCCTAATAGGGTTATTGTAAAAGACTCCTAACAGGGTCAGACCCTTAACCAAGTCACTATACTACTTCATTGTAATGAACAACTCCTAACAAGGTTGGAAGATCTCTTAACAGGGATTACTAAAAATATTATAGTTCTTTGTGTGTACTAATTCCCATCGGGGTTTTTACCATTTGGTTTCCCCGTAACCAAATTGATGTGTTGTGTAATGTGTTATCTAAATGTGCATTTACTTTGTATCAATTTGGATTAATAATTATAGGAAAAAGATAAAGTTGTTGATAACTTATTCACCCCCCCTCTCAGTTATCCCTGAAGTATTCTAACAGACGTGCTCACTTGCACAAGATGACGGTTGCTACTTTGATGCACTACATTAAAACTATTAGGATAAACAAATTCATGGAAAATAATCATTTAAAGTACATATGTGTTATCTATTTCTCAAAAAGTTAATTCATTCAAAAAAACATGATCATAATTCCATAGCAATAAACAGAGTAGATTCATCCAGATAAAGCATATTAAGTAAGCTTATGTCCATGGCATAGGTTCAGTGGTTGAATACCACATATTAACATTTTTAAAGAATAAAGTCTTGGAGTAATAAAAGAAAACATAGGAAAAGACCTATCAAGAGTTCTTCTAGGGTATCTAAAGTATGCCATTAAAATGGCATATCATTTTTCCCCCTACAAAGACTAGTGTCAATCCCTAGGCACTGAGATGTTCTAGTTCTTTGTAAGAACCTGGAGGTCTCCTTCATGTATCTCTCCAATCATGGAGGTGCCCAATCTCTAGTAGAATACATTTATTCTCTCCACCTTCACACGTCTTCTTAGTTCATGTTTCTCATCTAGTTCGTCATCCACACAGTTGTATAGCGGCCATAAAAAAAGAGGAGGCTAGAAGGTGAGTGGAAACCATCTTTCAGGTCATGGCTATCATCCTAGGTGTATATACCAATTAAAATGTTTCATTTTAGCTCACAATTTGATCAGACTATGTGGTTATTCCTTCTTAAGTGCCATAGTGAGTCTCTCCCATCTTTGCCTTAATCCCTCGGCTGCTCTATCCATGTCTGATAATGACAATCTTTCAAATGTTGAGTAATCTTCCTCACGGCTTTCCAAAATCCATTTCCTAGGTGCAAAATCATGAAACCCATAAATAATTTGCATCCAATCACAGTAAAGTAGTCGCAGTGACCGGCTTTCAGGATGAAGGGGCAATGAAATGGACTGTTCAAGGATTCTATACTTATGCAATTGCCCTCCATAATTAATTTCATTCTAAGTCTAGGAAAGGAGGGTAGACAAATGTATATCACCAACAAAAAGAAGGGGATTCCAATCAGTGTTAAAAGGAACAACATAATTATGAATATATAACTCACATAACAAATTATGGACACAATCAGGTGATGTATTGTATGTGGTCACAAATTCCTGTGGGGTTCCTATGCTTGAGTTGAGATCCTGAAGGACTCTCATTAATTTAAACAATAGAAATTGCTCCTTAAGGAATAGGGTATAAACCCGTGGTGGTGGTCTGCATTCTATTAAATCCAAAATTATATCCGTAATATTATTTTTTTTTCTGTAGGAATTCAATTTCTTGTTGTTTCCTTTTGAGCTCCCTTCTTAATTTTGTCTTTTCCAACTCCCACATTGACTTTTGATATTGCATTTCATTAAAATAGTCAACCAAGAGAGCATGAATAGTTACCTCTTCTATTTTTCTATGTGGGACCGGCCTGGTTGCTTGTGGGCCTTCCTCTTTCTTTGTACAAACTGGCATGTTATCTAGAACAAGGGGTTTTTCCCTATGATTGCCTTCCTGTAGAGAAGAAGATTCTCTTCTAGCTCCTTTAGGTTCTTCTACCTCTAGAATTACATATTTTTCTTCTTTAACCACTTCAGCGGCTGTAGGATCCTTTTCCATCATACCCTGGCATTCTGCAATCGGATTGCCTGCTTGCGATTGTTCTTGTAAGGGCTCCTCAAAGGAGACATGAGAAGAGTCAACCGTAACAAGGGAATCCTTGCTCTCTATTTGTATAGTGTTCAAATGAACACTTCTATGTAATGGATTATCAATAAAAGGTGCAGGTTACTTCTATGAAATTTTTATTTTCTTGGTAGGTGTGGCTGTAGGAGAAACATGAACATCTTGACTCATATATTCTTCCATCTTGGCTTTACCCTTACCCTTTTTATCTTTTTGCTGAGAAACAGTGGGAACCTCAATTTCTCCACTCCCTGAGGTTGGGTTTGGATTGTTGGATGGCACATTCTCCACATTAACTCCTGAAGGAGAAGTATTTCTCAAAGGTTCATCTTGTTCAACAAATTCTTCATCCTCATCAGGGTTGTTGCCCTATTGTTCTTGAATTTCGGGTCGTGTTCCTTCTCCATGCAATTGAACATGAGGCACTACAATAAATCTATCCTAGAACATGGGAGAGACATCCCTCAGTGACCTTTCCACCAAAAATTTTATTAAACCATGGTGGGTCACTACATTCTACCACCCCTTCCATACATCTTCAACACTTAAATTCAAAAGGGCGTAAACAAAATTGGGAACATTTACTACATAGTCACGTCGTAAATGGCTCAATAATTTAAATTAGACTGCATGCAGGAAGGAAAAATGTCCCTCACAGGTAATGTACCTGATAATATGAACTACCAACTGAGGATATTATCTTGGAAGAGATGTCCACTTAACACCCTGTTTGCTGTAATTTATTAGGGCATCTATTGGCAAAGAAAATTCTGCTCTGGCTATGTGTGCATCGTGCCCGTGCGGAAATGCTTCTCCTATTGAAGGAAGTCTAGAGACTTAGGAAATTCATGCTTTAGAAGCTTCAATTTTCAACCCTTTAACATATGAAACTCCATTGATGTAAGTTCTCAAGAATTCCAATGTCGTGGCTTCATCATACCCATTTAACCTAACAAAATAGGTTAGCCACCCTACTCTATTAAAAACTTGAACACTGTCCTGGTCCTGTAACAAAGAAAAGTGGTTTATTAGTTCATGCCGTATAGGAGAACCACCCATTCTATTGTTTGAAATTTCCAACAATTTCTGAAAAACTCAAAAAACCCTCTTACTCCATTGCTACTATCTATTCTTTTTGTTGAAATGCCACTGTTGTGCCTAGAATTGGAATAATACTTTCTAGGTTTCTGGGTAATGTAGACAAGACACAAAAGAATTTTTTTGAAATAGTGTTGTGGATTTAAGATAAAATTTTGAGTTAAAAAGACAGGGCTATTTTTGAAAGGTTACATGCAAGGGTTGTCAAATCATCATTTTTGACATGACGGCTTAGTACAATTCTGGTAGAAAAATTAATAATGAAGAAGGATGGAAATTATGACAGCTGATTTGAAAGTGACAAAATATTTGAGCTGATGGGATATTTCATTTATTACACACAAAACCTTTTTACTGCCCCCTATGAAAAAGGTGACAAGTGTCCACACTTGCACGACAAAGTATGGAAAAATCATGGATGAATCATTATATTAATTACAATGTATCATAATCATATTAAATGAAGAAAAAAAAAATTTAAACAATAATGTAATGCATACCTTGGAATATTATACCATTAAATTCCCAAATCTGGAAAGATTTGATGACGTAGGCAGAGCAAAAATTCAAGCTGGCGCAATAATGGGGTGACATGAATGCTTTGATGGTAGAAAAAGGTGATGAAAAAGCTAATGGGGTGATGTTTTTATTATGGACAAGCGAGTTTTGTGGGAAACAAAAATTTTATTATGACTGCATGTGGAAAATTTTCAAAGAGACGACCGAATCAAATTATTACTTCAGTTGGCTGCAAAAATACCCTTAGCAGGAAGAGGCCCTTTGGCTGTAGGAAAGTCTTCAGCTAGAGGAATTTCTTTGACTGTAGGAGGTCCTTTCGCTGTAGGAAAGTCTTCAGTAGTAGGAGGAGGTTCATCAACTCTAGGAGGTTCTTTGGCTAAAGGAGGTTCTATGGCTGCAGGAGGTTCAACTGTGGCAGGGGAAATCTCAAACTGTCGCAGGGGAAATCTCAAACTGCCATAGGAAATTAGCCTTTGTCTGAGGTTTATGGTACAAGAGAAGCCTATGACCATTCACCAATAACTTGAGACATATAGGATTGATGGTGGATAGATGAAGTGCTTTGTTAGCATAAACATGTATAATCTCATAAGGGCCAAGCCAACGTGTTGTAAGCTTACCTTGGGTTTCTTGGAATCTGGAGTCATACAAAAGATCCCAGTCGCTAGGAGAAAACTATTTGGAAAGGATATGAGAATTATGTTGCTTTTTCCATTGTGTCTGAACCAATTCTATGTGTTGTAGGGAGGCTTTCATTATCTCATCTAGTTGGTTAAGTTGCAGGATCTTCTCACATTGTGCTTTTGTAAGATCAATGTTGAGCTACAATTTCCTGTGTAAAGTCTTATGTTCGAACTCAATCAGCATTACAGCTATTTTTCCATATACCAACTCAAAAGGAGTAAACCCTATTGTGGTTTTCCATGTAGTTTGGTAGGCCCATACTACTTATTGGAGGTGACAACTCTAATATTTATTATGGAAATGAACTGTCTTCGTGAGGATAGCTTCTATCTCCCTATTGGTGATTTTTGTCTGACCATTCACCTGTGGGTGATAGGGGCTTGATTTTTGATGGCAAATATTATACTCATTCATCAGAGCGGTAATCAACGTAGAGGTAAATTGAGTTCCTTGATTAGTGATTAACTCTCGGCGTACACCATAGCACATGAATATCTCCTCATATAGAAACTGTGAAAATCTATTATCCCTAACATGCTTCATGGCTCTAACCTCCACCCACTTGGTTACATAATCAGTATATACAAGTATGTATGAATTATCATCAAATGCAAGACTGATGGGACCGACAAAATAGATTCCCCATTTGTCAAATGGAGTCACTACGACCTGTGGAAAGAGTGGAATTTCATCATATTTAGTAGGTTGCCCCATCCTCTAACATTGATCACACTTCCTGGTGTAATCATCTGAATCCTTGTAGAGGGATGGCTAGTAGTAACCAGTGTTAAGTACCTTCATGGCTATCCTTTTGGTAGAAAAATGTGCTCAACAGGGCTCATCATGACAAGCCAGAAGGATGCCATAGTTTTTGTCCTCTCAAATACATCTTCTCAATATTTGGTTGGGGCCAGTATAGAACAAACAATCAGCAATCCATGAAAAGTTGAAAGTTTTCTCTATTAGTAACTGCTTTTTCTTTGTAGAGAAGTGTGGTGGTACCTTTTAGGAAACCATATAGTTAGCAATATCAACATACCAGGGTACTTGAGCTACAATAGAGAACAAGTGGTCATCAAGGAAACTGTCATAAATTTCCATAGGCATCAACATTCTGCAGGCGTGAGAGAAAATCGGCCACCATGTTTGATCTACGGGCTTATCTATGATGGTAATATCAAACTCCTATAGCAGAAACAACCCTCTAGCTAACCTCCCAGTTATTGCAGGTTTTTTAGCTAAGTACTTAATAGATGCATGGTTTGTATACACAAAGATTTGATAACCAATGACATAGTGGTAGAATTTGTTGAGAGCATAGATAACAACCAATAGCTCCTTTTCGGTAACTTTATAATTTAACTCAGCTCCTTGCAGATTTTTGCTAATGAAATAAATAGCATATTCTAGAGTACCTTCCTTTTGTCCAAGAATTTCTCCAATGGCATGATCAGAGGCATTTATATGTATGTGGAATGGGAGTGTCCAATTAGGAGCTCACAAAATAGGTGTCTGAGTTAGTACAGACTTCAATTGTAGGAAAGCTTCATCATAGTCTAATATCCAGATAAAGTCAGCATCTTTAGTAAGTAGTGAATACATAGGGCTGGTCATCTTGTTGAAGTCCTTTATGAATCTTCTGTAATACCTAGCATGACCAAGAAAGCTTCTGACATCTTTTTGTTTGGCTAGGGTAGGCAGATTCACAATGACTTCAATTTTGGCTAGGTCTACCTAAATGCCAAGAGTAGATATATAGTGACCAAGAACTACTCCTTTGTGCATCATCATAAAACACTTCTCGCTGTTCAAAGACAGGTTGTATTCTTTGCACATGGTGAGGAATTTTTCTAGATTTTCCAATGCTTCCTCATAAGTTTCACCATAAGTTGTAAATTCATCCATGTAGATCTCCATACAGTCATGGGAAATGTCAGCAAAAATGCTGATAACCGCCCGCTGAAAAGTACTAGGGGTGTTACAAAGGCCAAATGATAAAAATGAATAAGCAAAAGTCCCCCATGGGCAGGTGAATGTGGTATTTTCCTGATCCTCATGAAGAATCCAGATCTAATTGTATCCACTATACCCATCCAAGAAAGAAAAGTATAACTTCCCTACTAGAGAGTCCATAACCTGGTCAATGAACGAAAGAGGGAAATGGTCCTTTTTAGTGGTATTGGTAAGCTCTCTGTAATCCAAAAACACTCTCCAATTGCCACCTTTCTTAGGAACTATGACTAGTGGGGAGACCCACTGGCTATCTGATATAGGGTATATGAAGCTAGCTTTAAGGATTTTTTGGAGTTCGGCTTTAACTATCTCACAGAGCGTAGGGTTGACACATCTTTGAAATTGCCTTACTGGGGTTTTATCCTCCTTTAGGAAAATCCTATGAGTGCATAAATTTGGGTCAAGACCTTTCATATAAGCTTAATCCCAGGCAAAAGTTGTAGCATGGTTCTTCAGTAACTTGGTCAATGATGTTTGTTGCTGAGGAGTAAGCTTGCTATTAATGTTCAAGCAGCGTTCAGGGGAAACTTCCAGTTGCTTAGTGAGCTCAACCATAGATGCATCAGTCAATGAGGGAAATTGGATCTCATAGGGAAGAATTTGGTGATAGAGCTGGTTGGATACATGGGAAGATATTTGGTAATTAGAGTACAATGGCTGCAGGGAGTAGTTTTGGAAGGAACTATCCAAAGGGTCTAAGTTTGATCCATACTAGTTATGCATGGTGTTGGTGATTACTTTATCTTCCTCCTACAGTTATAGGAAGGGATCCCTTGTTAACATCATTAACTAGGAGATTGAATTAATAAATTTAGCTTCCTCTCCTACATCTGGCCATATGGGAGAGGCTAATTCCATCAGAGGTTGAGCAAGGGGACATAAGGCCAAAGTTTTGGTGTGCTGGCCATTAGAAATGGTCATATCTCTTGGCCAAAAACCAATATAGGCATCAACAATAGCCAACCAAGGACGTCCCATAATAATTTCATAGCCTCCTATGGTAGCTTTTGGAAAGAGGATCATGAAATCTGTCAAGTAAGAAAAAGAATCAAGGTCAACCATAATGTCCTCCACCACTCCATCATGCTTTACATTCAAACTGTCTGTGAGCTGCAAGATAGTAGGTGTATTGGGTAGGTTGGTGATACCAAGGCGTTGCATAATGTCCTTGGTCATGACATTAATGGTGGATCCAAAATCAATCAAAGCATTTTTTATAGTAGTCTCATTAATAATGACCTTGACAATAGGGCTACCAAGGTCAGAATATTTTGGGATGGTAAGCTTCCCTAACATGATGTCCACCAGTTTGCCTAGGACATGGACAGTTTGGCAATCCTTCTTCTTGCGACCAGGATTTTTAAAGAAAGCTTCCTTAATGGATTTTTCATATGTGGAAACATCTTTGATTTCCTAGAAAAAGGGGATTTGGATGCTGACAGTCTTTAGTTGGTCAAGGATATTGAAAGTTGCTTCATCAGTGGTTTTCAAATTGCTATGTTGCAATCTTTGTGGAAAAGGAGGAATTGTAGGCTGATTGGCTTTAGCTAGTGGTGCAGGGACTACTGGAGTAGATGGATTGTTAGGTTGATTGCACTCCTTAGAGGGCATTTCAATAATTACATGAGGCTCAGGTGCAGGCAGAGTGGTACCAGACCATAGGTGAATATCATCAAGTTTGATTACATACATAGGGTATTGCATGGGATACTACGATGGGTCTGTAGCATACACATTTTTCTAAGGTGGAGGAGGTCGATTGTTGGGGTTTGGTTGTGGCTTTGTAGGTAACTAAGTAGGCTTAGGAGGTGGGTTAGTGGCTGCAGGAGGTGGAGAAAGAGCTTGTTGCTGTGGAGGCTGCATAGGTGGTGGAAAAAATCCTTGTGGTTGATTTGACCATTGTTGGCCACCTCGCCACTGCATGTTTTGCTACCAATTACCCTATGGTGGCTGCCATGACCCTTGAAGTTGTTTCCAACCTCCTTGAGGGTTTGGCCACTATTGATTAGGGTAATTCTACCATTGATTCTGGGAATTATTCTAGGGAGGATTTTGGTAATTCATAGGGGTTTTCCATTGATTATTATAAAAAGGACCACTAAATGAAAGAGGTTCCTGAGGCATACATTGTCTCTATACCCATGGTCATCGCTGAGCGACAAAGAATAGCTGATCATCCTCTTGTTCAACTGGATTGTAATCATTTGGCATTTTTGTAGTCTCCATGTTAGCAACCAATTTGCATTTGTAGTCTCTCTTCTTCTATCTACAAATATGGACAGAATTATGCTAGCATGACCTTTGCTTCCTTATGTTTATTTTTAGCCTGCATGGTGTCCAGCTGAGTGACCATGTTGTTAATGATATCTTGATTAAAATCAGAGATTCATTATCTCTATCCATGAAGCACCAACACCATTGGACTTCCCCAGGGTGGACCTATATCTCCTTCCTTTCTTAACAGTAGCTCTTGAGTACTTAAGGAAGATCTTCCAAATATCATCCCATGATTCCTAGGTGATATCTCCTCTAGTCATTAGGTCTAGTGCCTCTGTGTATCCGTCATGAATGCCTTGCAAAAAGAGCAACTTCTGAGATTATTCATTAAGCTCATGCTGAGTATTCATCTGCAAAATGAACATGAACCTTGAGACATAATCCTCAAGACTCTCATCCTCCTTCTATGACATCTAAAAGATGTCATCCTCTCGCATATCATTTCCTTGATAGTACTCCTTGTATTTTAGCAAGAAAGCATCCTTCATTTCATCCCAATTGTGAACAACATCCTATCCTAAGCCCATAAACCATCATAATGCAAACTCTTTAAGCATTGCAGGAAAGAGCTTAAGCATGTGGGCATCAATGGTGTAGTTATATCTCTTACAAAGGATATCAAACTCAAAGAGAAAGGTATCCAGGTCCTCTGTGACAAGGCCATAAAATTTTGGAAGAGAAAAAGAGGGAATATTTGTGAGGTTGTTATTATCTCATTGATCGGAGATGGGAAAAGGAAATGTAGTAGGATTTTCCATCCTTTGTGGTTGCTAAGGTGGATTTTGAGGTGGGTTCTGAGATTGGTAGATGACTAACTGCCAAGGATTTTCTTCTCAAGGATTCTGGAGTTCTAGGTTGGCAAAGGCTTCAACAAATAGATTGGCTTCTGGTTGTTCTTGGAAGAACCCACAAAAGTCACCCTTAGAAGATGAGGATGATGAAGGGGCTTAAGGAAGCTCAACAATAGGGTCAACGAACTGGTTTTCTTCTTCAAATAGGTTACTGGATGGATTTGGCAAGTACCTTCCTCGGGTGTCTCTTTGTTTATTATGCATGCAGATAGTATGGAGTGATGTGAATAGTGGTTTTTTTTGTTAAGATAAGGCTTAATCTACTTAAAGTAGGGAATGAAAGCATACAAATAGATTGGCTTCTGGTTGTTCCTGGAAGAACCCACAAAAGTCACCCTTAGAAGATGAGGATGATGAAGGGGCTTAAGGAAGCTCAACAATAGGGTCAACGAACTAGTTTTCTTCTTCAAATAGGTTACTGGATGGATTTGGCAAGTACCTTCCTCGGGCGTCTCTTTGTCTATTATGCGTGCAGATAGTATGGAGTGATGTGAATAGTGGTTTGTTTTGTTAAGATAAGGCTTAATCTACTTAAATCAGGGAATGTAAGCATAAAAACAAATCCTAGGACTGGTTGAATAAGATCTAGGCTCAGCACCATCCCTGGTAATGGCACCAAAAATGATCGCTCATTATAAAGGCTCAGAAACTAGGCATAATCCTTTAACTAAGGGATTGGACATCCAACTAAGCAATTCATCCTCTTTATAAGAAAATCATTTAATATGTCAAAATCAGGGATGTGTTACCTAAAATGGGCTAGAAAAATATATGCACCAAGCACTTTCTCAACTAATCATTCTATAATTATTGCAGGAAACAAATATTGGAAAGAAATATTCTATGGCTGCAGGAAATAAATGCTTTCGAAGGGAAACTATACTATTGCTGCATGAAATGTATACTCAAAGGAAAGCTAAACTATTGTTGTGAAAGTAAATACTTGAAAGTAAATGATGGAAATGAATGCTCCTAGAAGGATGGAAGAGTGCACAAAATAACTATAATGCCTTAGTTACTATGTTGCTCGTCCATAGGAAGCGGTAGTTGTCCTGTGGCTTTGGCTATAGGAGCTATTTAGCATAGGAATTGAAATGACAGAAATACAGGAAAGAGAACTAAAATAAAATGAATCTAACTATGGATTCCTCACCAAGTGGGCCCCCTTGGGTGAGTACCCAGAACACTCAATTACACAGAACTGATCTCAACACTTCATTTTCTCATTAAAATGAATAACAAAGTACAAAGATTCTCATCAACAGTAAAATAATAGAATTGAGCTATATTGCAACTATCATAATAATAATGCCCATTTTCTAACACAGGAGAGGGGTTTTATTTATAGGAAAACATCTAACTACTAAACTCAACATGCCCCAAGAAAAGGCAGAGCTTTTATTACAAACAACTAACAGAAAGGAAAGCTAGAAAATAGGAAATGGAATCTGTCTAGAAAAGAGGAAAAAATTGCTTAGACAACATATCTAACTTCCCACTCTCTCCTAGATTTCATCAGGGAAATTATTTCATTTTCCAAGTCTTCACTCAACCGTCTCCACCTAGATTAACCAAAAACCTTCCACTACTGCTATGCCAATGTTTCTTCTGTGTGCGTATGCTAGAGGACCGAGTCAAGCATCCAGCACATAGACGTGCTCACCTGAACAAGATGACGGTTGCTACTTCGATGCATTGCATTAAAATATTAGGATAAAATCATTCATGGTAAATAAACATTTAAAGTACATATGCATTATCTATTTCTCAAACAATCAATTCATTCATAAAACTTTATCATAATTCCATAGCAATAAATAGAGTAGATTCATCTAGATAAAGCATATTAAGTAAGCATATGTCCATGGAATAGGTTCAGTGGTTGACTACCACATATTAACAGTTTTAAAGCATAAAGTCTTGGAGTAATAAAATAAAACATAGGAAAAGACCTATCAAGAGTTCTTCTAGGGTATCTACATTATGCCATTAAAATGGCCTATAATCGATCGAAGCTATCAAAGAGTTAAAACACCAAAATTAACTTGAGTTTAGAAATGACAAAATATCTAGCTGGCAGAGCTAAATATGGACTTAACTGGTAGTTATCTTTGTTTTCATTGACAAGATAAAGCCAGAGATAAGTAAAGGATTTAAAGTTGTTTTGTCTAGTTGGCAAGAAGATCGCTACGAGATAAAACATGATTTTTGCTTTAAATCTAATTGGCTAAGATTTCACATCACACCAAGATTAAGAAAATCAAGAACCTAACAACAGTGATATCATGTCTATAAAGAGACAATTTAATTAATTACGAATTGAGTGGGTGACTGAATGAAAAGAGGATGTTGAAGAAAAATTGATGAAGAGAAACTTCATGCATTCCTAATCAATCAAGCTAAGGAAAGAGCTAAAGTTTTCTGCAGACACCGTGCAACAGAGCACAGCATCACCGAGAAGAACTAAAGTGGAGCAAAGGTATCAAAAGAGATATATTGATCAGATTAGTTTATGAGATTACAATAGATCTAAAAATCTACAAGTATAAGTTGTATATGTGAACAGATCATATTGTTTCAGTTTAACCATTGATTTAGAAAGTCTCTTAACTGAGCGGGATTTAAAGATCCTTTCTATATTGAGATACATCCCAAGGAGTATCAAAAATTTTGATCATGAAGATAGAATGAGATGCCAGATACCTATTGACAGGCCAAGTGAGTGTTTGATCAAGGATGGTAGGATAGAGATGTCTGATATCAGGTCACAAACTAAAATTTTAAATCCTCTAACAAGGTAACACCTAAAAGTGTGTTTGTAACCTTTAACAGGGTTGGCTCTTCACCGAGCTCACTTCAGAAGAGTGAAAATTTTGGGTTACCGGTCCCAAGTGATTTTTCCTTAACAGGGTTTCCATGTTAAAAATCCATGTGTCAATGTGTTTATGAGTCATTACTTTAGTGTTTTGGATTACACATAGCTTAACTGGATTGATCGGTATACTCTAGATAATTTATTGTCTTTCAGTAAATTAATAGACTGTTGTCTGTAAACATATAGTATAAGGTTTAACAAAGCATCTCGAGCATTAGTAATTTGATAATTGTATTTGAAGGCATTCATCTTATAGGACTGAAGATAACTAAAGGCTTAATATTGTGATACTAAATTTTTGGGTTGATTATTGGAATATTTTTTAGGCCGCTAATTCACCCCCCCTCCCTCCACCCCTCTCAGTTATTACTAACAATATATATATATATATTATATTTAAAAAATTAATATTATCATTATATTTATATATACTTAAGTTTATTTCTATTTCTACCAGCAAGATATTTTATATGTATTTGAAATCTGATTTAAACTAGATTGGTAAATGATAGAAAATACCCTTGATAAGATTGACATATACATATTTTATTTTAATAACTATTTGGATATATATTTATATATATTAATATTTATATACCCTTAATTGATTTGCATACACAAGTAGAGTAGTAATATTATTATTTTTACAAAGAGAAAACAATATAGTAATAGATGTGTATTTTCATTCATAAGGGAATTTTCTTTGCAAGTTACATCCTCAACATTCTTATTTAGATAGGTTTCGTGTTTTCAAATATAATAATAACCTTTCAATTTTCTACCTCTCAATATTGCATTCAATGTATTTTATTTTTCTTCTTTCAAAAAGATAATATACTATGGCAAAACTTCTAGATTTATTAAAACAACAAATAAAATTTCCAGCTTTAATAAAACAACAATTAAAATGCAAAACCAGATTTAATAAAATAGCAAATAAAATGCTAACGGACATGCTTTGTTATGTAAATAAGAAATAACTTATACTCTTTTATACATATAGCTGCAAATATAAGTTTGGATGAGTTTTAGGAATTGAAACCCTCATGCCATGATATCCAAATTTCTTCCCATACAATGCTATTACAACTATATAGAAACTAATAAAAGACTTCTTAAACTAGAAAGAATGCTACTTAATAACCTTGATGTGAATTTCCAGTCTTGATAACTTTTACAAAACCACACATGCCTCCACTATCATAACCCAGTTTAACTCCAATCTCCTAAAGCTCCTAAATCTTCAATAAGAAAGAAGGAAACAAGAAGACCACGGGGCTTCTCTCCCATCCTAGGTCTTTACAAGACCACCCCCGAGCTAGGGGAACCAAGATTAAACAAGTTTCACAAGGAACATAATCGTGCAACATTCCACATCATACCACAAAACAGATACTCATTTAAGGCTTGCACATAGGGTCTCCTAATGACCCATTAATGGGGTGAAGGAGAAAAATCACTATAAATATATAAACCATAACAAGTGTTATATTTCCTTCACAAGGCCTATAAAAATAGAAATCTATCTTCTTGCTTCATAACTCACAAAAATCCCTACACTCTTCACCCCAAGGCTTCTCTACCCTCCCAACGGTGAGATTGGCCTTGCACACCCAAACTACATACAAGAAAATGAGACAAAGAAAACTTCCATGAAAACATTGCCACAACACAATATTCTCCACCACAACTTACAACTCTCAAATCAAAAACATGAAAAAAACATCCTTGCACAATAACATCTACCAAAAATTATCTTGCATACATGAATCAGCTAAAACAATGGAGAAAGTGCAACCAACCTTGATCAATTAATGGCACAAATGAGGTTGATGATAAGCTTCCATCCCTAAGTCCTTTTCCCTCTTTCCAAAAGTCTCCTCTAACTCTTAGTTGTCTCCAAAGATGGAGAGTGGGTGAACAACCAAAATTTCCCCAAACTTCCCCCTAAATGCTTCTCCCACATTTCCCAAACTTCCTTTGGTAGAGTGTGTGTTCTCATTGGTTGGTCTTCCCAACCTCTTACACACTTGTCTACCCAAGGAAAATCTCTCACAAGTTGATTTTCGTCCATTATGGGAAAACCAACTTTTTGAAGGGCTCAAGACACCTACCTAGGTTGTCTTATGGTAAAAAATGACTATGGCCCATAGGTATACCAAGTGGGCCTTCTAAAAGGGCCTAAACTCAACCCTAGGAGTCATTTTAGCCCATCAAAAACCCCTCTCAAACTCCCCCACGAAATTCAAGTGGTGTGCCCATTCCTAAGGCTCACTAACTAAGTGGGCACACATGGGGATCCTACAAGGTACTCTCCTAGGTTTGGTTGCAACCAATCTCCACCCAAAAGGGACATGTCATTGCCACATAAGCACAAGACAAGTGTCAAGTGACTCACACACACACATACACATCACAATACACATGGATTTCCCATTTGAAAATACATAACAATAATTAACATTTAATAACAATTAAAATCATACACTTCACTATTACAAATTTAAAACACATCACAATGAGGCTTTATCTCTTTCATAAAGAGAATCCTTGGTTTGCACTATTTTCACATATGTTTAATCTTGATTCCCTGATTTAACACCATGGTCATCTTCCCTGCACACTAAATCTGAATATCATTATTCTAAGGAATAATATGCATCATAATGAAATATACTTTATTTGAAACCTCTACAAAGCTTCTACATAATCAAATTAACTTTTCACTACACATTCATAAGCATCCCTTAAGCATTTAACTTTCATTTCATGTTAGAAATCATATTGCATCATAACTGAATCAAGTCACCATTCCCCATTTAATCACATAAGCACCAATTAGTCTTTCACATAATCATAACGTTCAACGGTTCAATATCCATAATGCAAAATCCATAACTGTAACATAGTAATCTAATCCGACTAGCCAAAGTGTTTATAATTATAATAAATCATAACATTACCTTGCTAGCCTTTTAGTTTAACCAATCTAATATTTAATTACATTATCCTGTTAATTATCAAAGCACCTATCATTTATCAGAATCCTACAATTACCTTATCCTAATTCAATCCACACAATACAAGCACCTAACTTTTAGTCATAATAATAAGTAAATCAATATGTCCTAATGCAACATAATGATTTGTAGAGAAGTCAACATTAGTAATAAGATAATAGGGTACACTCTTGCAATAGTAGTACATGGTCATTTGTTAGGGTTTGATAGATTTGGAACAATATAATAATAAATAGTTATATGCAAAAAATAAAAGAAGAATAAAACTGAACATAAGTAACACACAGATTTAATGTGGTTCACCCAAAACCTGGGCTATGTCCACCTACACAGCCATCCAACCTTTCTTATTATCTAGAAAACATAGTACACCAACATTACAATGTATTATGCATCTCAGCCGCTTATAACATGTGTTTTAGGGCAACCTCTAAAATTGGCCATTTTAGGGTTTTTACAATGTCACCACAATATCAACAATCTCCCACTTGGAGACTAATCAGGCTCCACACCAAACAATCTCCCACTTGGAGACTGAAACTAGATGAAAATATAGTATGTGCAACTCCCACTGGATAAAAGAATTTGTTGTGTACTAACTCCATGATCATCAGTCAAGAATCCTAATAGAAGCTGAGCAAGAAACCAACTTCTCCTTGGGGACTGACTGCGTGAACATGTCTGCAGGATTGTTGCAGTCACCACAATATCAACACTCACTACATGATCATTCAACACAATATCAACATCATCTATGCAATAATAACTCAATCTACAACCCTCAAAGTGTCAGACATAAAATGGAAACAAGGGAGGAACTACAAGGAGCAAGGAGATAGAATAGGAAAACATACAACAAAGCTTGAGGAGGGAGAAGTTGATACAAATCTAGAAACTAGAGAACCCAAGGGTGATGACTCATTATAGGATAATCAAAATAAATATATTTTTACTCCTCTACCTCCATCAATTTTGTAGGTAACAACCAAACAGTTTCCCCTGTGGGAGGAGAAGCAGGAACTGACTGCCAAGTTGTTTGCAAAACTATTGGTTGATTCATCTTTTGAGGAAGAGAAAGAAGAGACACCTAAGGATGTGGATGATAAAGTAGAAACATGGGAGTAGGCATAACATAAATATTTTCCTTTTCCACCTCCTCAAAGAGATGAGAATCCCAAGCACAAACAACACCATGATTAATAAAGGAAGGAAGAAGCAGACGAGACACCAGAAATCTTTGAGATAAGGGAAGCTCTAGAAAATACTGAAGAGGAAGAATAAAAGGAAGATGAAGGGGATCATGGAGGAACATTTATCCAAAATATAGACCTATATGAGCCTTTGATGGCCTCCACTAATCCCACTTGGTTGGCTAAACTGGTACAACCCCGGAGAAGGACATACATAGAAGAAGAAGATGTCGATATGCCTACATTGGGGCAAACATTCCATGGTGGGGAGCCTAGCCAAACAATTCAAATAATTTCATATGTAAGATAGGATGATAGATGGAAGAGGAAATCTCAGTTTGCAGTACCTCCTCCTATGATGAGCATCACAAAGTTAACTCTAGATGATTACATCGGGGAGGAAGTTGATTTAGGATAACCCACCCGGGAAGGTGGTAAGGCACTGGCCACTTTGGGTTTAAAGAAATTATTTAAATATTTGGACAAAGATGAGATGAAGATTCAAGGTCTCAATGAACAAGTGGTGACTCTGAAGGATTATGTGACAAATATAGTTGGTCCTATCGACCAAGATAATCTAGAGGCCACATTGTAAGAAGCACTTGAAAAGAGAGCGACCCCAAAATATACAAACCCTTTTGTGAAAGTGGCTATATATTGGAGGTCTAACTTTGAAAGCTTTGGAGTTGAGACTATTCGCATGGTTTTGAAGTATTTTAAAATAATCCTCATTGGGGTAACACAATTCATTGACCTAATGGAAGGAGAGAAAGGCATTGATGACAAGGTTGAAGAGTCAAAACAAGCTCTTCAAGATTTGAAGGTTATAAGAAAGCATCGCTTTCAAATTTTGGTAAAGCTATATAAAGGAATAGAGTTAGACAATTTTGATGAGTGGGTCCCTACTATTGCTATTACCATGAAAAAATACCAGGAAATCTTGGAGAAGATCGAGAAGAGGATAAAGGATGTTATGCTATGGGTAGAAGATATTGAGAAATTATTTGATGGAATGGACTTGGAGCTGTATGAGGATGATAATAAGAAAATGTTATAATCTACAAAGAACATTGTTTAGCAGTGTGTAGGAATTATAGCTGGAGTAAACACCAAGGGAGACCTTCAGCAGTAGCTTTATTTCATAGAGGACATGAGCTACATAAGGGAGCATATAGAGGAAATTAAAGCATTCATTTCAAAGCTCACCTCATTCCTGGTAAGGTAGAAAAGACAGTTGGAATCTATCAAGCTGCCTAATTTTGATGAAGTATGTGAGATTATAGAGAGATTGCGCAAAGTTCACCCAAACATTCTTCTAGAGAGATAAGAATCATTTTTTATACTTACCCTTGTTTTTTTGAGAGCTAAGGGTCATTTTTTATACTTAGCCATTTTTTAAGGACTGCAATCATTGTTTATACTTAGCCATTTTTTGAAGTCCGAAGTCATTTTTCATACTTAGCCAATTTTTCAGAGTTGTAATCTCGGAGGTCCACAACTCCAAAAATCAAAAGTCACCAAACTTCAAGACTTAGTCATTTTTCAACATGGCATTTTTCAGAAGACCACAACTCTGAAATTCCTGGGCACACATTTTCAATCACATTTGTCACAAAGGATCATTTTTTTGGTAGATTGCAAGCATACTAGAGTTCATTTTCACAATTCAAGGGGTCTTCTACTAGTTACACGTCAGAAGGGAAGTTAGATCCATGTGTTTAGGGCATGAACATCAAAGAGAAGATCAATTGCATGAAAACAAGGAGAATAAATGGTGGAACTGCAATTCATACTCCTTCATTTTAGGGGTTGATTCTAGGCTGATTTTGCATGTATTTAGTCTACCCTTGGATTAAAATCCATGCAATCTTGTTATCTTTTAGTTTAGGATTAGTTTTGCAATGTTAAACCGTAGATTTATTTTATTTACGCCATGTTTGTTGTAGATGAAACCCTAGATATGGGTTTCTAATTTCTAAGTTGAAGCACTATATATTGGATTATAGAAATATAATTAAGGTTAGATTCTTAATGCTATAAAGATATATGTTGTTGGTGCTTCATTCATAGAGTGAATTTTCTACTATCTATGTAAAATTTATGAATATGTGTATGATTGTTCATTTAATTCAAAGAGCCAACTGTATTTTATTGTGAATGAATCTATGATTAATTATTTTGGAGTTTATCATTTTTGTTTCATCTTGTTGTGACGAATGATTGGGAAGATTTATTCTATTTCTGTAAAGATAAATCTATCTTGTGTGTGCATGCATCTAGTGGCTTCACAATTTGATAGATTTTGGAAAATTTGGCATCTGGTTAAAAGTGTCTTCATAAGATTTCACTTTCTGAATATGGAATTGTGATTTGATTTGATTCATGTTTTGTGGGTTTCTATATTTTCATCGTTTAATTCGCAAGTGTGATTCAATCATGGTCTATGTCTGTTAGATTACATTTTTAGTAGATTTTCTTATAATTCTTGTTACTCAATATTTTGATATTTATGGGAAATTGGTTAAGATAGGCAATCATTGTAGGATTTAAAGTTATATTTGTATTGTTAGGAAGTTGCATACAATTATAATGGATAAAATATAAAAAAGTGCTAAAGTTTGTTTTGCAGCCTAAAGTTTGAAATTTACCAGCAAAGGCCTCCTTGTGAATATTCACATTTATCTTCAAGTGATTCTCCAAGTGGTTGTACCATGACTACAAAGAACCTTGGGAGTAACCTCATTTTTCTTTCAAGATGGGAATTTGCATCACTTATTTCTAAATATTGCTTTATGTAAAAATGACGCTCAACATTACCAGAAGTAGAGCAACAAAAGACCATCCTTTTTGTGTCTACTTTTGAAATTTCAACCTGAATATGTAGAAGAAGTATGAAATGACCCAAATTGGGTAAACTCTATAAAGGAATAACTTCATCAGATTAAGAAGAATACAACCTGGGAAATTTGTGCCAAGACCAAAAGATAAGAATGTAATTGGTACTAAGGGGGTGTACCGAAACAAGTTAGATGAGAATGGTAAAGTGATAAGAAACAAGGCAAGACTAGTTTACAAAGGATATACTCAGATATAAGGAATTGACTTTGAAGAGAATTATGCTCCTGTTGATTGGATGGAGGTGATCAAAATATTTCTGGTATTTGTAGCACATAAGGATTTCAAGGTTTATGTATGGATGTAAAGTTAGAATTTTTGAATGGAGATCTAAAGGAAGAAGTTTACTTGGAGAAACCAGAAGGTTAGAGATTAGAAGAAGAAATAGAAGTAGTATGCAGGCTGAAGAAGGCATTGTGTGGTTTGAAGAAGGAACTAAGAGCCTCATAAAGAAGATTGGATAGATATTTAATTGGATAGAAGTGTTAGAAAGGACCTGTCGACATCAATATGTATTACAAGAAAGATTAAGATAAATTTTTTATTACTTTTGTGTATGTTGATGATGTTATTTTCAGAGGCAAGGATTATCAATAAAAAATATTTGCAGAAGAGATGATGAAATATTTTGAGATGTCTATAATAGGAGAGTTAAATTTATTTCTTGGATTGTAGGTAAATTAGAGAAGCAATGGCATTTTCATTTCTCAATCCATCTATATCAAGGAATTGTTAAAGAAGTTTGGGTTGGAAAATTCCAAACTTGTATGTACTCCAATTGTTACCAGTTGTAAGATAACTAAGAAAGATGAGTCACTGAAAGAAGATGCAATTAAATATAAATCAATGATTGGTAGATTGTTGTACATGAATTCTAGTAGACTAGATATTATGTATGCAATGTCTAGAATCCGGATTTAAGAAAGAACCAAAAGAATCACATGTTATGGTAGTAAAAATGATATTCAAATATTTGAAAGAAACAAAAGAGTTTGGTTTGTGGTATCCAAAAGGTCCAAATTTCACTCTGACATCTTATATCGATATAGATTGGGAAAGATGTTTAGATAACCAAATAAGTACCAGCGGTGCAACTTACTTTCTTGGCTCCCAGTTAGTTTCTTGGTCAAGCAACAAGTAGGATTTTGTAATGTTATCAACTGTTGAATCAGAATACATTGCACTTTCCTTGTATTGTACTCAAGTATTATGGATGAAACATACTTTGAAGGATATAGGAGTTTCATTTGAAAGAACTAATTTTGATCATGTGTGATAATACCAATGCAATAAGCATGATAAAGAACCTAGTACAACATTGTAAAGAAAAGAATATATCTATCAAGTATCATTTTATTAGAGAGAAGGTGTTGGATGGTGAAGTAAAGCTTGATTATGTGCCCACAAAGGATTTGATAGAAAACATATTCAAAAAACCTTTGTGCAAGGCTACTTTCAAGTTTTTGAGGGGGAAGCTAGGTGTTCTGCCCCTTCCTAGAATTCACTAGAATGCACCAGTGTGTGTAGTGGTCTAGCATGTTGCATGATTATTCCTTTCTAGATCAGTGTCTAGTGGCTTCCTCTCAAGTGGATCAGATTGATTTTTTTAGGAGGATTTTGGCCCTTTTTCTTTGTTGTCAAGGGGGGAGAAAATTAGTGAAAGATAGAAAAGTTGAGAACCTTGTTGCTGATATCATTTGGAGTTGTTTTCTTTGTTATTAATGAATGTTTTTATCAAAGACAAAGGGGGAGATTTTTAAAATGTGAAGTTGATGTTATTCATGATGTTGTCATTAATGGTTGTCAATGATGTCAACATATCATATACATTTTCATATTATGGGTGTATTAGTTGTTGTATCGATAGGATGTGTGTTTTAGTAGAAGTGTCCACTGATAGTTTCCTCTTTTGGTGGTGGTTCAACACTATGTGCAACATTTTGTGATTGATTATTTGGGTCGATCCTATGTGGAGAATGTTCATTTATTTGTGTCCCAGTATTTTTTATGTAATGTGATCATCATTTCCATCGGAACCGATATATTTGGAGATGGTGTTGTGTGGTTGCATGGGAGAGGTAAGTTGTATTGGTCAAGTTCATCCACATTTCATTCCTTACCACCACTAGAATGTCTTGGTTGTAACTTTTTTTAAATTGTGTTTGGAGGACATGGTTGATGGCATCAAGCAATATAAGAAGGGCTAGGATTCTTGTTTCTTTTGTGGCTTATGTTTTTTGTTGTATGTGAAATGATTGTGAATCTATTTCTAGAGATCTACGTGTTGTTGATCATGCAAGTGGAATATTGTTGGTGATAGTGATCTCAATGGTGGATTCAATTTTGTTTCAAATAATTTGGCAGTGAGCCCCTTTGTATTGGAAGTGAGCCTCTCTCTATTGGCAGTGAGCCTCTTTGTATTGGTAATGAGTTTCATATTTAAGCATAGTTATCCCGACTGGAAGTAAGCCACAATTACAATGATAAAAATTGAAAGTGATCCTTTGTACAAATTACCTTAATTGGTGTTTACATTTCATGAGAATTAGCTTCTCTGTGGTTTTTCCTAGTCTGGGTTTTCCACATAAATCTTGGTGTTCTTTGTGTCGGTGCTCCTATGTTTACATGTTTATATTTTCTATGGATATTTTATGTGCTTAACCGATAAATTAGAAAATACTATTTTTGATGTTTAATAGTTTACCGATAGATTAATAGTTTACCAACTGATTCATCCCCCTCTTAGTCATTTGGTCTATTCAACAAAAAATGTATTTAGTTTTATCAATATGCAAAATACTGAATTAACTGAATTTATACAAAGTATTTGATTACATCATGTTGATGTGCCTACTTTTATACGCAAGGAAATAAGAGACCATGATAAGGAGAATATAAGTTATCACCAACACAATGTGGAATCACATGTCCACTGAAGGTGGATCATCCTTCATTGTGAAATGAAGTATGTACAACATTTGAGGATAATAAGTAATAAGTGCACTAAAGGTGGAGACTACACATAAATTGGAAATGTGATAACAATGATCACCATCTAAATTAGAATTTCTAGTTCACCATGTGCAACTAAATATGAAACTCCCTAAGTGTCTCAAATGAAAACTACTATGTGTAACACAAAAAAAGAAGGTGGTTGATTCACCAAGTCTTTTATGCACATTAGGGAAAGAGAAAGAGGGATCCCCAATTATAACCTTCAAGAGAACCCAAATTATATTAGCACAACCCAAATGGATATAGGGGTACTAATGCAAAATTAAAGTCCTTTAAAGGGGGAATATCTAAAAGATCCATTTTTCTTTTATTGTACTTTCCCTTTATTGTTTGTATATTGATATTGATTAATGCCAATTGAGATTTTTTGTGTTTGATTAAGTGACCTAAGGATAGCAAGCACATGTAACAATCAAGCACATAAAATACATAATTTGATATCTCAAAGTAAGTGATATGAAATGAAAAAGATTAAATTGGACTCACCTTGAGGGCTAGTAGAGGTCAAAAGATTAGCTCTGAAAATGGAGTAGCGAACTGCAACAGAAACTGAAACCACACTGGATTTAGAACCTGCAAGTTAAAATCTGTTGACTATAAAAATTTGAAGGTCCTTGGAATAGGTCAAATTGGAGGGTATAGGTCTCACTTGGGTATATATCGAGGTTGACCTATACCTGCACTTTCCAAAAATATGAGAACCAAATGTTCGATGAAAATTGTAACTCTAAATCAGCCGAATCCAATCCTGAAAACTTGAAAACCTGCAAATTTTCTCCTACACACAAGAAAAGTGGAATTTCTTGTAATGTCCCCGCCAGGGAACCCATAAGGAATCAGGTCTTATGACCAAAATTGCAACTAAATTTTTTTTTTTTTTTACATTACATCATTACTACTCCACATTTACATTCCTTAAGGTTCCCTTAAAGAATTTCATTTACTAACATATTTACATTACTTATCCAAATTGAATTTCATTTCCTTTCTTTACTTTCACATTTAGAACTTAAGAGATAGGGTAAGAAAATAACATTTCATTTACAATTATATTCCTTACTTTATATACTAATTCCATTTCTCCTTCCTACACATTGAATAACTATTCATTACAAATCACATTTCAACTTAGCATAATAAAAAAATTTCTTTCATTGCAATAAAGAAGAGATAGAAAAGATCATTCAACATTACATTGTATATTTCCAACTTTGTTCTTTCAAATAATAA